>VUQR01010594.1:0-23453 GCA_015108515.1 Hemichromis elongatus | reverse complement strand
CCGCGGGAAGGGGGGGGGGGGGGGGGGGGGTCATTTCTGACTCCACAAACAAGCACAAAACCGTAGTGCATGTTCCTATCATCGCTTCCTTCTTTGCTCTCTGACACATGTGATCGGCCCCAGAGACATCTGAGATCTTCTGTTGTATCGCACACATGCAGAATCGATTCCACCTTCATGAAAACCAGAGCCTGCAGTTGCACAAATCTCTTTGTCTCGGGTAAAACTGACCCACGTATGTCTCCTTTTCCCCCCCGCCCGACGCCCTCACGTAAAAGGCAAGCTACCGATTCCACGGACAGCAGCGATTCTTATCATCTAAGGTCACAGACGGGGAGCCCTGTGTGCGTGCCCCGTTTCTCATCATCCTCATCAATTATTCAAAGACTCGGACGCACGCGTACGCACAAACAGCAGCAGCTCCCCCCGCCCCCTCCCACACGCGCTCCACCGATAACACCTAACATCGTCTGCGCTCGACTCAGAGTCCTCGAGGCCTCCGCGTCCTGTAAACACGGAGTTACAGCTCATACTGGTTGCCTGATGGAAGGTGATGCTCCGCAGATGCCAGTGTGTGTGGTGATGAATCACGCAGGCAGGCGTTGGGCTGGTGTGAGGAGCACAAGTGTGTGTGTGTGTGTAGGGCGGTGAAAATGCATGAGGTACGACAGCTTAAACATTGAAATGTGCATTTATGGTTGCAGGAATGGCTTGACCAGGCTTTGTAGGGAGTAGAGGTGTCTATAAACACACACACACACACAGAATAAGCTTTTGTGCTCACTTTCACAACACAAACACACACATACAACAAGAGGAGGTATAAATGCTACATTGAGCAGATGGGACATACCTCGGGCGGTCATTGGAAACACACTCCATCATCTCTCTTTCTCATACACACAGACACACACACACACACAGATGCCGACAACTCCTTAGCGGATCTGTGTTTTTGGACCAGTGGCCCGGTGAGACACGAGCAAGCTCTTCACATCGTCACATGATGAAATCTGAAGCCACGGGGACATACGCTGAGCAGCAGGACCACATATTGCCCCCATGATCTCACTCAGTGGGCTTTCACACCTCTTTCACTCATTGTGTTTGCTTGCATGCGTGTGTGTGGAGATGCGAGAGGTCTGTGTTGTGTTATATCATTGCTTAATGCGTGCAGTGACAGAGGCCCAAAAAAAAAAAAAAAACAGGCGACAAACGTGTTCGCTGATGTACGGTTGCATATTATCCTAACAGATCCTGGTTGATACACGATGCCGACTGATATAAATGATGCGGTTGCTTGAGTGACGGATGAAAACGAGAGAGCATCGCCGGTTTGGAAACAGCTCATCCCTCCCAAAACCAGTCTGAGCTAAATCCCTACAAAGGCCGCGCACCGCCCATCCCCGTCTTTAGACTTTTCTTCACCCCTCTGCCGCGAGATGCCGGCTTTGTGAGACCATAATGCTGCTACTCCTGACGGCACAGGAGGAAGGAGGCCTGCGAGGCCGATACTGGAGCTCATCGTGAAGTTTTAAGCGGCTTCCTAGGACTTATTTTCAACACATATAGAAGGAAGAAGAGGCTTTGGGAGACAAGTGTTCCTCTCAGAGCTGACGGTGTTTGAGAAATCAGAGGGGGCGTTACAGGCTCATAATGCTGACTGGAGGAGATACCAGAGGAAATCATTTTGACTGGTTTAAGGTGGCACTTGCAGAGATCAACTGATTTCCATGTGAAAACTGTATCTTAATCAGTGTTCACAGCTAGTTTTTGTTTGTTTTGTTGATGAGAGTCGAGAAACCCTCTGAAGCTTGTGGAAAAGTTAGCCTGTCAGCTTAGCGTAACCTCCAGACTGGGTAAAACAGAAGGAGCTTGGTACACTCTGCCACATCAGCGCCGATTACAGCTCAGTCACATTAGAGCAAACACAGGACACGGCAATTTCCATGTGAGTAGGTTAAAAAAAAAAAAAAAATCTCTGGTCGCCGGGTTATTGCACTGAATTTTTTCCAAATTTGTTGCCTGATTGCAAAGAAGGTGAGGTAACCAACATAACTTTTGATCGCAAGGAAAAACAACTGCGGTCTGACTCCGATCACTTGTAGGCAGATCGGAAGGTTTGCACATAACTGCCACGTGAAGTCTTGATTATACTCTACTGCAAACAAGGAACACTGGAGACAACAGACCCTGGAGTCATTCTGACTACCCACTGTAGTTGGTGCGTTGTCACGAAAATCTGATCGGCCACAAAACTCAAGCGTGCACTCGGACGTCTGTGCTAACGGCTAATGATTAAATTTCCCTCACAGGGACTGTTGAGACAGTGTTTCCATCTAATTGCCGTTTTATCGCCATATTCATGCACCAAAGTCACTTTGAAGACAGCAGCTGACTGCGAGCCGTCGCAGACGTGGTCCTCGTCATTGGTGCAACCTTTTCGAAGGCAACAAGATTGCAGGTTAATCGCAATAATTTTGGTCATGTTGCGGTCTCCACCCACTGTTTTCTCTAGTGTGACTGTTTGGTTTTTTCAGTGACTGAATTTATCTGTAAATAGCATCCACCTGTTTAATGGTGCGGTGGAGCATTTCTGTACCTGGACTTGTTACTTTCAGCGGTGCTGGGAGAGGTCGTAGCATCATGATTGTTTTTCTTTTCCGTTTGGTTACATTTAGGCAACAAATCCTATTCTGGTTTGCGTTGAAATACAAAACTTAGAACTAAAAAACAGTCTGGGCCACAACCCTGCTGACATTGGCAAATTATTGCTTTGCATGCTTTGGTTTTTGTGCAGCTCAAACAAACAAACGGTTTATTTTAATTTAAGAGTTTTAATCTTAGATCAAAATACGCTGGAAGGTGGATTTTGTTGCACGTCAACTCAGCCTCCTTCTCTGTTTCTCCCAGTCTCTGTGTCACAGAGAGAAGCCAAGAGCCAAAAAGTGGACAGTGGAGTGGCGCTCCTGGAGTTGTGGCATGTGCCAACTGTTGTTGGGACTGCTCCATAGTATTGCACATGCAAACATTTTAACCACGAGGACACAAAGAGTCTGCAGCATTGAGCGCCGTGCCATTGGCCACTTCCGGATGTTGGCGTTGCTGACATTAGCTTCATATACTTTTGCTTCATAGCTTCAATAGAGCAAAGATTTCTCAAAATGCCTTCGCTGCTGTTTGCTCGACGCCTGGCCGCCGAATTAAAAGCAGAACTGACCCCGTTCAGGAAATGACACCCAAAGCACCTCAGCGTAGAAGAAACATCTCCCAGGCGCTGTCGCCGGTGGTAACAGATGAGGAAGTGTTAGAGATTTTACAGCCCAACTGTGGCACCGAATGCACTGAACAGACTCTGGAGTAGGAAAATGTGTTGCATCTAGTTTACAGTCTGGAAACACATATCAAACATTTACATTTAGAGGCTTCAAAAGGATAGAAAAACGCAACATACCGTGGCGACCACGTCAGGGTGGAGAGCGGCCACTGCCAAACAAAGTCCCCCTCGCAAATTTATTTAAACATCTTTAACTCGAGGAAATGTTGCTTTAAACAATCACCGTGTTTTAGCGGACTCGCGGTTAGACCTCTCAAATCATTTTGTACTGTGTGTGGTGTAAACAGTTCATTCGAAGTTTGACAAGTACCGCATGATTCAGGCCTCCTGTGACTGATGTCCACACATGGAAGAAATAGGCCTTTGCAAAGCTCCGAGTGTGTTTTTAATCCAGCTTTCTGAGAATGGAGGATGCAGAAAGAGGGACGACAAAGAATTCGTTCTCGCACCGGCATCCAACCAGCTGGGGAGTCAGGTACTTTTAAAGAGTTTTGCACGCTGCGTTCAGCTGAGCTAAAATAAAACCGAGACTGCACCGGCTGCTCTCCAGTCCCTGCCCTGGACGCCACAGCACAAGTAGAGCACATTTATATAAAGTCATGTTTTCCCATAATTTCCTTATTTGCATGCACATGCAGTATTAAAAATACAGTTAGACCAGAGCAGTGTGTGTGTGTGTGTGTATATATATATATATATATATATATATCATGTTTGAAAAAGGAGTGTAAAAATCCAGTGCGACAGTCATTGAGTTCTTGAGGTCTACATGATTGTAATCAAAACAAAACAGCCAGTGAGGTGATCCAGTTTGGAGAGAGGGCCGAGCTCTCTGTTGCATATTCGAGTTCAAACTGAGGGAGCTGCAGCACAAATACCCTGAAAAACAAAGACGAACGCCGTCTCGACTGTTTAGCAAATTAACATTCCGAATGATTAAAAGTCCAATGACAGAATCCCGTCTGACGGAAAGTGAGTTTCTTCTCTCTTCCTGATCACCTCACCTTCACGCGAGTGATGCCCATTGAGGTTATCCCGTTGAAGCCGCTTAGCAGCTCCATGCTAAAAATGGATCATCTCACCGACTGTTTCACATGCCGTTTGTTGAAAACGAGGCTTCCTTGATTTCCCAAACATAACGAGATTGCACCACGACAGCAATTCTTCTTCGTGTCAACATGTATTTATCTACGAGCCCTTACACAAAGGGGAGAGAGGATTCATGTTTGGGAAAGCAAAGAGAAGAAAAAACAAAACAAAAACACACACATTGGAAACACAGTATCATCATTATCATCAGGTTTGGATAAAAAAAATAAGCTTACAGCAAAGAGTAGAAAAGTCACTCGCAGATATCTTGCAACATCTTTCTTTCTAGAACTGAGACGGGGCTAAAGAGGCCTCTGAACACAACTCACAGGAGAACTCAGACTAGCCAGCACCAGAAACATTCCTCAAGAGTTTCTCAGAGCACAACGCTGCGACGGCTTGAGGTCCGATCTAGAAACTCTACACTCATCAAGGCACATTCAAGACTCCTCCAAAAGGTAACCACCAGAAATGAGAGGTGGTGGTTGAGAGGGGGGAGCAGCTCCTGGAGAAACACACTCAGGACGTCTGAGCGTTTCCCAAAGCCATTTCACCCATCCCTCCACCCTCCTCCTCCTCCTTATTCACATTCCCGAATGAATGAAGAACGGACTCGAGAAGACGGCCCCTACCCTTTTGAATCGACAACAACAACAACGCTGCCCCCTGAAGCTGCACTGGCAGCTGAAAAGAGGCAAAGACACACACCCCAAAAAATCCTGCCAGTTAGCACAGCAGCCATAAAAACAGCCCAGAGAGTTGGAAGGCTCTGACACCATAAACCAACTTGTTTCCCAGTCTCAGCGGAGCGCCACCTGCTGTTAGCCTGGCAGAACACTGGAGGGTCTGTGATGCAAACTGCAGGGCACCGAGGCAGATAACAGCACCGTGGGCTCACGCACTTTATCGCCCACTAGATGTGGGTGGGTAGCATGTATGCAGAGACAGAGCTGAGGTGGGGGCCGGGGAGGGGGGCCACCTGACCAAAGGCACAGCCCGTCACTTTAAATAAAAATAAATGTAGTAATTTTGATCTTATTAAAGTTAGAGATATTACATCAATATACTGATACACACCGATACTGTAGCTTAGATATACTGTACTGTAGCATA
The DNA here is from genome assembly GCA_015108515.1 of Hemichromis elongatus. Classification (NCBI taxonomy): domain Eukaryota; kingdom Metazoa; phylum Chordata; class Actinopteri; order Cichliformes; family Cichlidae; genus Hemichromis; species Hemichromis elongatus. The sequence goes on along the minus strand of VUQR01010594.1, from coordinate 17,914 downwards.
TATTGACCTCATAGGTGGATGATAGAGGGTATATTAAGTGTCAGCCTTTTGTCACAAAAACAAGCGTCGTCATGTATGAAATATTGATCTGGTTAAGGACCAGCTTACACAAACGAGAGGTCCTCATAAAACTCTCAACACGTGAACCGCTGTTAAAGCCGTCACCGTTCAGGAGCTGTGACAGCCCAGAGTGCAACACACACGCACGCGCACACAGAAGGTCCCTCATAGCTCATAAGAGTTGATGTTTATATCGTCTTTAATAGAATAATGCTGTCTTGTTTTACTCGGCTCATAAATCACAGCTCAGCCCTTTAATAGGCAGCAGCAAAGTAAACACGACAGAGAACAAAAGCCAGACCAGCCGCTGCCGTTCCATGGGAAAAATAAAAGACAAAAAAACAACAACAAAAAAAACCTCCTCATAAGTATTCATGCGGCTCTCTCTGGAGCAACAAGCCCGCCTATCGTGGGCCTTCCATGCCACTGTTTTAATTCTGCTGTGTGAGCACGTGTTTATAATGACAGCCCATTTCTGAACTCGTGTTTACGCTACCACCCCCCAAAATCCCATCAGGTTTCAGGGCTGAGAGATCAGATTAATATGAATGAACAAGTTAGATGATCTGATCGGAGTGATGCTGCCATTTGGCGTGTTGCACATCATTAACATGATGAACATCATGAACTTTTTGTTTTCTTGCTAATTTTTTGTCTGAAAGAGAGTAAATTATAAATTATTCTGCATCTCTGTAAATATCTCCATTTGATAGTTATTAACAAGAAGCTGCAAATCATATGTCAGCACGTTTTGTCAAATTTCGTCACTCTTGGCGTACGGTAAGAAAAACTGCCTGTGTACTCACTCCATCCAGAGCCTTTGAAGGTCTTCATCAGCACCAATAAAAGGCACATTTAAAAGGGGACGTATTTATTATGCTAATTTCCTATAATGAGCCACGATAATAATAGTCGTTATTTATATATTGGGCTACAGTACAAGTCTGGTGAGTTCAGCAACCTTCATTTTTAGCTAGCTTTTCACCGATTGGCTGCCCCTCACAAGCAGCAGATTTGAACAGCTGGTGGGTGGGGCTTCTGTCTTCTGAAGCCTGAGCTTCTGGTTGGTTAAGATCACATTTGTTAGTCTGATTATTTTAATATGAGTATAAATGCGAGCGTATATGTGACAAAAATAAGAAAACAACATAATAAGTCCACTTTATTCATTTAATTCCCATTCTAAGCTATAAGTATGTAATTTATTCCCATTAGTCCTAATTTTACCAGCTGTGGTGATTATTAATGGACCAATTACTAGACTGTTATGAAACGAGCCCTCCTGCACGGTGAGTATTTGATTCTTTTGAGTATATTATGAAGCTCAGACTTGAGCAGACCAAGACTGCACAGCTGAAATAAAATGAAAGAATCATATTCAGTTCAAAGATGTGCAGTTCAATGAAAACTGAACCTGCTGATGAAGACTGAAAGCTCCAGGACCAGTGAGTAAATGGACTGTGATTCAAGCATATTTTAACAGCTGTTATTCTGAAGCTCTTTGTTGTTACAAAGTAACTTCAAAGCTTGAACATAAGAGTTCAGATTCAATGTGAAAAAGAAAATAAACTGATTTAATATTCTGCCGGTGTTTATCATCTATTCACAGGGCTGAGCTGCAGATGCAAGGAAACAGTCATCAATAGAAGTCACCAAAATAAAAGTATTGAAAAAACCAACCCTGTATTTTTTTTGGGTGGGGGTTTTTTAAATTTTATTTTCATGTTCTACAGCGAAACAGTGTTTACAAAATGGAGTTAATAGGAGAAACAGTGCTGCGTTGAGTGTTTAGCACCTCTGTTTTTTCCTCCCGCCCAGGGCACCAGAATGTACAGCATGCAAAGAAAAACCCTGGTAGAGTGTCTCTGAAAGCACCGTCACGCCGAGGCCATCTTTGGCCCATCGAGATGTTCGGGCCACGGTCCACAGGACAAATCCCACTGAGCTTCCCCACGATCCAAGAGGACATGGACGGGTTCAGAAATATGGCAGCAAATATATCTTTGAGGTCATTTATTTGGATCACCTCTAAGCGAGAGAGTGAGATTAGCTTATTTTTGCCAAATCTTATTGTCAGCCATGTGATCGACATGACAACGCAGACAGAGAAAAAACTAGCTGCCTGGAAATGCTGCCACTGTAATTATCCAGTGCTCTGAATGATCTGAACTACGGCAGGTAATCATTTCTGGATAGGAACCTGACGGAATCGGATTGGCTGCCAAATATAAATATATTTTAAACATCAGTGGAGGAAAACGATTCAGACACTGAGACGGAGGGCCCCATTCAGCCTCAACTAAAATATCCTTAAACCCCAGTGGGGGCAAATAGGGAGTGGACGAGACAGAGAAACGCCACGGGCTATTAGACGCTTCAGGGGAGTGCAGGAGCACCGAGCATCAGAAGCAGCCCACACACACACACACACCCACACACCCACAGACACACACGCGTGCTTCGCCCGGGGCTCCTTCAGTTCACACACAAGAGCCAGCGAGCGTACGCATGGGCGCAAACACACTGAGGTGTCAATCAAACTAATTGCAGGCGGGCCTGCGTGACACGGGCGGCGAAAGATGGGGGTGGTAGAGTGGCAGAATTGGAAATATGATAAAGGTTTTAATCAACTGCGGTTTTCGACCCAGCTCTGGCAGTGGAGAGCGTTAACGTGAAGGACCTCCAGGTGGGAACGTGAGGGTCACGCTCACTCAAAAGAGCCTAACGAGCTTAGTTTATGAAGACGCTGATGCCACATAAGAGTCTCCCTCAGCAGAACATGAAAACAAAAATCAGAAACACTTCACATGTCCAAGAGTGACTTAAAGGCTGCACCTACAGCAGGGACAACAAAAACACGGCTCGTTCATCAGGTGGCATTTGTGATGACTGAAGTCGGGGGTCAAAAAAAGACAAAAAAGGAGCGCAAAAGGAAAACAGGAACAATATATACAGAATACAGGAGGAACCATAAACACCTGATCAATCGTAAGCGAGCACCACGACGTTCAGGCGCTTAAACTGGACGACTGCTGTGAGTTTATCAACTGGTGTTGGTTTTTAGTAACTCTGATGAAGCCTGTTTATGCGCGAGTGTGCGTGTGAGAGTGTGTCAAGTGTGTGTTTGACAAAAACCATCCCAAAAAAGGTCGAGGCTTTCAGGACGCTCTTAGAAAGCTCAGGCCGCGTGATTCTGTTTCCTGCCTCTGAGGCAGAAGAAAGGAGGCTGGATTCAAACGAGATAACCGTATTTTAACCTCCTCTCACCTCAGCAGCCAATCACATGGACTCTTGTGAACCAACGCTTTGCGTGCCAAGTGAACTAGGTTAAACGCCAAAGGAGTGACTTAATTAAGTGCCGCTTTGCTCTCCCAAAAATTAAAACAAAAGCTTGCTGCAGAGAATTTAAGGGGGAGCAGTCGCAGGCGTGTGGACAAATATTATTACTCTTTCTGTAACGCTGTTAGGAGATGACACGGAAACATTTCCAGCTTTTTAAAAGAGACCACAAAGGAGCTCTGTTACACAAAAAGTATCTCACTTTGGGTTTTCTGCCCTCCCTTCCTTTGGACTTCAGGTCATCGGGAGGCGCCTTTGTGGCGGATACAAACACAAACTTAATTTGTTGGAGTAAAAAAAAGTTGGTGGAGGAGGACGAGGAGGAGGGCGATTGCGATCATTTAATGGCGTCACATTCTGTTTACTTCCAGTGCTGTAAGGAGGGTCTTTAACACACGTTGTTTTAGCAGGTAGGTAAACAGTCTTAGTTTCACCAAATAAAAAAAAGAAATAAACGACAGCGACTACACTAAACATGGCACCTTAACCAAAACCAAAAAAAAAAAAGCAAACTGTGAAGGACAAGATAAAGTTTTTTGGAGTTTTTGGTTGCAAAGTTGTCATGAAAGATACAAGCTGTTGAGATAGTGCTGCATACAGTTTAAGCTGCTGGTTTTTTTTTTTTGCTCTCTTCAGAATCACATCCCTGATAAAGCAAAGAAACAACGGATAGAAGTCGACGTGATCTGCTTTTGATTGTGTGAGAAGAAACTGTGTGTAAATCACTCGTACGGTCCATCTGCTTTCCCTGACTGGAAGTTGTATCTTCTGGTTTATTTATTCTTTTCTTTTTTTTTTGCATTGGTCATTCATCTCGTGTGTGTGTGTCTCTTCCTTCATCTTTTACACCGTCCACCAGCCCTTTCTGGCTATGCCACACATGCATTCCCTCTGGGCTGTCCGGGAGGTGCGAGGGACCGAGATGTTGGTCATAAAAGATCACCTCAAAGTCCAGAACTGGATACAAAGGGACAAGGTGAAGGAAGAACAAAAACTATGAGCTTTACGTCCACATGCTTTTTCATAGCGTTCTTCAAATGGGCTTCATATAGTTCCCTTCTTCTTTTGGATTAAAAAAAAGTGTTTTTTTACTCTAAGCTCTTGAGAAAACACACACGCTTAAAAAAAAATCTTTTGGCCTTTTTCTCGACCCTCTTCTTTGACAAGACTTTCGTTTAAAAACCAGAGCTGTACAAAACATAGAAAGATGCAACACTGAACCCAACATTAAAAAAGTAAACAAAAACAAAAAAAACCTGCAGAAATCTTTAGATCTTTTTTTTCTTTACACTGTTTAGCTGCACCGAGGTTTTCCCATAAACTGGGAAAGAAGAGAATGGCGAGGCCACGCTGGGAATCCTGGACGGCGACGTGAAAGGTGACTCTGCCGTCCTGTGGTTGCTTCCACAGCTGGAATGGTTCAGTGGAGCTGACGAGGTTGGGTGGGGTGTGGGCGGAGCCGGAGAACGAGGGCGGGGCCATAGCTTGATGGACAGTTGTCATGTTGAGCTGAAGAAAACCGAATGCATGCAGGATGACACCCCCCCCCATTTCCTCCTTGTTTCCCTCAGATGGAAAACTGCAGTGCCTGTTTGTGTGGCGATCTGCAGGGGAGGATCAGTCAGTGAATCTCTGGCAGGCCTTCTTCCAGCGGCACGCGGTGCACCACATGTCGCGGTTCTCCATCCCGTACACCTTACGGCACTTCTTCCCCTCGCCACGCACCTTCCGACTGGAGGACAGATGAAGACCAACAACACATGAAGCATATATATAAATAACATAACGAACAACAGCTGTTAGGGATATCATCTATGATGTCACAACTGATCAGAAACAGCAATCTGAGTTTTCAGCTCACAGAGATTACTCGTATTTATGTTGATCTCACTATTTGAAACTTTGCTTTACTATAAAAGCATAAATTTGATGGAAAATAAGAAAACCAGGAAGATTATGTGTCTTAGAGGTTGACATGAACACAAATGTATCAAAATTGTTCCACATGTTTGTAGATAAAGTTCTACATACGCATTTAAAACACAAAAACATCAATTTAATGAAAAAAGCTTTTATATATTCTATATCCATCACTGGTAAAATAAAATATTTGAAGCCTTATTTTTTTTTAATTTTGAGGATTGCAGTTCATGAAAATCAGAAATCAGGTGTCTCAGAAGAAGACTGACCTTCTTATGTTCATGTATACATTCAGTACTTAGCTGGAGCTCCAGCATCATGAATTACTGCATCAGTGCAGTGTAGCATTGCTGTCTCAGCTTGTCAGTATCTTCCTCCTGACAACAGCACATAGTTCCTCTGGGGGGGGGTTCAGGTCAATGGCCAATCAGGTACAGCAATAACATGGTCAGCAAAATATCTGGTAGTTTTGGTACTGTGGGGAGGTCCCAATACCTCCCCACAGTACTCCAATCCTCCAACACAGCTCTCCAAAAACAGCCAGGCTTTACAGCAGTGACCTTCTGCGGCTCACTTTCCCTGTGTGGGCTATAGATGATTGTCATCTGGAGGACCCTCAAGCATGTAGTCTTCCCCATGATTGTGGCTGTGTGCACTCACTAGACTGACAGGTACACACTGTGTTCATAGCAATTTACTCAAACTCGAGATGAAATTTTCTAATAATGTCAGATATGTTTTTTTTAGCTGTAGGCTACAATTATCAAAATTAAAACAGAAATGCTTGAAGCTTTATGGTTTCTATGAAATGAGTTTAGAACAGATTAAATTTTCACTTTCTTAAATAACTGTTCAACTTTTTACATTCCTATTTTTTTCAGCTGCATCTATATATTGGGAGATATTACCTTTTTGCTAAGGTCCCACCATTGCGCTAAGCTAACTGGTTCTTTTTAATGACACCCCTGAGTGCAGAGATGGATAAACACATATCAGAGCCGTATTCCATTTTTCATGTTACACCACACAAGGTAAAAGACAAAGATATCATTCGACCTTTAACCGAAGCTATAACCAGTAATAAGATGAGAATGTGAGAGTCCAGTACCTGAGGGCAGCAGTGGCTCTGGGAGGGGACGAAAGCACTGCAATGGTCTGTGAACGTTGGTCACCAAATCCTTGGCTCTTACTGGGAGACACCTGGGGAGCGAGGGCAGATCATGAATAAGAGAAAGATGAGCTGTGTGAAAGTGAAGGCTCGGCTTCGCACGGTCAGCCAGGTTTTCTCACCGTGGTCCCCGTGAAAGTGACGGGTGGCGACTGCCAGGAGATGCTGAAACTGGAGCTGTTGGTGGGAGTGAAGCTGGTGGACGCCGAGGCGGCTGAGTTGCTGCTGCTGGACGGGATTGACACCGGAGCCGTGGCCTGAAGGCAGAGGTCAAAGGTCAAAATGGCACCATTTTTAACTTTCATTTAAATGAAACAAAGCATATTAGAATACTTTGATTTCTTTATGTATTTTTTGATTGATACAGAGCTTCTGTGTATTGGGATGGCAGACGGTGGTTAGTGAAATCCTGTTAGGAAACCTCAAGCTGAACATTTTTTCTGCTTTGAAACTCGATTTAATGATCAAGTGCCCTAAAGCATACGTTGTTTAAATCTCTTTTTTGCCTTTAATTAAATCCATAATATATAAAATTATTATTTTGTGCTCAAGACCATAAACTAATCAGAAAAGTATTAATAATGTCATAACCAACAGAGCTGACGGTCTTTTCCCCGTAGACTTAGTGTTGACTGGAACCAGAGGAGTCTCCTCCTGTTGGCCATTATAAAGAAAGCAGGTGAACTGGCTTCACTTTTCTTACCTGGAAACTACACGTGTCTTTGACACACAGGGTATGTGTGTACTGTAGGCTACTGATTGGCTGGAGTTGGGACTGCTCCATCTTTTCTGACACCGAGTTTACCCCGAGGAATTTTCTTTTTTTTTGTCAGATTTGACTCTTTAATAAATTTCTTTTTAAACAAAACCCTTGATTTTGTCATTTTCTAGGTAAGGTAGATTTTAATGGTCAGATAAATATATATAGAAGGTTATATTTGAAGGCAGATTTTTGGCCTTTAATTCTAACATGAATAGTTATGTTTCTGATAAAGCGTGCAGCTCTACATTAATATTAGATGCACAGATATTAATGGAAAGCTAATGGTGGTTATTCTTCAAACAATAATCTAAAAACTGAGGCTAAAATAGATAAATTGTGTCATTTATCAACCTTTAATTAATTATTCAAACCTGCTGCTTATGTGTTGATAGACCACAACTGTTACCACAGCTGCTATAGGGAGGGAGGGACCACAAGTCACTGCGAGATCTTTAGTTTGTTTACGAACACTGTGACACATCGTCAGCATAAGAAGGACCTCGACAGTAATGTGTGAGAAACTGGAGAGTGTATACCAAGCGCATCAGTCTTCATCACCTGGTAGGCATGGTCCGTGTGGATGAGGTAGAGAGCGCTGGGTGCAGAGCGGCTGAGCGGCGTGGTGCCACCGGCGTGGGGCTCCTTGGTGTCAGAGGGCTGCATCGGTTTATGGGAGTCTGGCAGCTGGCTGACCGAGGGGAGAGGAGACGGTGGAGGAGGTGGGGGAGACAGGACAGAGGGAGAAGCTGGGGACAGGCTGCTCAGTCCATCGGCCACCGAGTCTGTGTTCAGCTTAATCTCCGTGTAGTAGAAGTCCTCCTCGCCATCGCTGCAGTCTGAGTCACAGTTACGACTGGGAGACGAGCGCAGGGGCAGGACAGACAGAAATACAACATGAATGTAAATCTCCACCTAAAGGTCAAGTCTATCCAGTATCACTGTTCTTTGCCTCAGTCACTTCACTCGTCACCTCCTCTTATGGAAGCCGATCGGGACATGTTACTAGGCAGATGACCAATAGGCCATTAACCAGAGGCAGGATATGAGCAGCAGAGCTGTTTTTGAGGGTTTGAGTGGACTTTACCTCAGCTGTGTATGCAGTGTGTCTGTGTCTTACCCCAGGTGAATGGTGCGGATGTGTCTCTGAATGCCAGCGGCAGTACTCAGCACCTTGCCACAGTTCTTCCACAGGCACTTGAACATCACCTTCATGGAGTTCTGCAGGAGACACAAAGCACATCATTGTTTCGCTGGCGCTCTGATGCCAACTTCAAAGAGTCACAACTGCAGGGTACATAACAAGAAATCATAAACATGAAAGCTTCTTTTCTCTGAAGGATGTGTTTTATAATATCTGCCATTATCACAGAAAACGTTTATCTGCACTACAGACGTGTTCAGGTAAAGTTTATGGAAAAATATAATTATACAGGTTATAGAAAACCTCACTTTTTCACTAACGAGCAGGTGTACCTAATCAAGTGGCGAATGTACAGTATAAACTCACTGATAACATTACAGTTTGTTTAAGACTAGAAAGAAATGAAAATTTGTTTGGTTAGCAAAAGTAGGTACAAAAAATATCCACTGGTTATTATATATAGTATTATTTCCATTTAAAAAGTTTTAAATTAAAATTGCTCTTTCTTTTACACATCGAAATTTACAAATACATAATATGCCATTTTATGTTAAATGAACAAACACAGACAAGAAATTAGAAATTCTGATGTAGGGGGCTGTTTAGAGAGTAAAATAACCACAATTTACAAAAATTAAAGCGATACGTGGAAAAAATTGGAAATTGGACTAAATTTCTTGCATTAAAAAAAAAATAGTGTTTTTTAAGTTAAAGAACAACACTTGTTTAATGCTGCCAAACACACACCATCTTTCATACATTGGGAAGTCAAATACGACGAACATACGCTGCACTGCCTCGCTAACACCCTGCTAGTAGTCATTGTTCAACATCATACCTGTCCTAGATTAAAATGTGGATAAACCATGTTTACAGCGGGAATTTAAATGATTTAAAGAACTTTAAAAATGCAAGCTCCTTCATTTTAACTACAGAGTGATCAGTTTATGATATCATATTCAAAGTCTTTGCATTACAATATAAAATGTCATCAGATATGCTGTAATTTGAAATTATATAGAAAAAACCATATAGACACAGCTTTAATGCGGCATCTTTCTCTGTTGTTACCGTGGACACAATGGTGGTGATGCTCCAGTATCTCTGATCTGCCTAAAGTAATTAAACCACCAGCCTCCTAGAGAGACCGTGTATTGTTTTCATGGAGTAAAAGATCCCCGTGAACTTCCTCCCTGCCCTCCTGCACTCTCGCTCCAAGCTATTATAAACGGTCTTATAGCCACGTCTGCCAAGCTATTGTTGCGCAGGCTGATTTAATTTTGACAATATGCTTTAGTTCTAATTTTCTCTCTCTTCTCTCCCCCCCCCCCATGTGCATTGTTTTGTCTTTGCGTAACAAAAGCCGATTTTGTGTGTTGGCGAGCGTGTGTGCCCCTTTAAAGCAACATTTCACAGTTAATTAAATGGGGAGCCTCAAACGGTTCGGCGCTGCCAGGAGACAAACAAGAGCACGCGAGTAGCGTGTAGATAAGTTCACGAGAAAGCCTGGCATCTGCACGTATAGATTGTGTGAGTGCGAATTGTTAAGCCAACATTATCCAAGCTTTCGGAGACGGTGTTCATGCCTCCGTCCGCGCTCTCTTCCTTTTTCATGTAATTCCTGTTAGTCACTCTTTAATTTTTCATCTAAAACCTTCATCTCTCTTCCTGTTTCTCCCTCTCTCTCTCCCTCCACGCCCTTCTTTGTGATGTTCCCAATTATCCGAGTACACTGCGCCAACGTGGAGCTCACTAAAGAGTCAATCGATTTTTTTTCCCCCCTTTCTTTTCTTTCTTTTTTTTAGAGGGCTAGCAGAATCTTTTCTGTTTGCCGTTGTGGGTATTAAAATCATTACTGTGTTTTTGAGGGGAGCTACACGTGAAGGCTGAGGAAGTAATTATTAAGGACAAATGTCTGGGGAGGACACACTCAAGCAGCGAGAACGGAAGAGAGAGCGGAGAAAACAGAGGCGAGAGGAAGGGAGAGGAAAGAATGAAAGGAGGGGTAGATGGATGATACCGTCGGCAAACTGGCACACAGGAGCGCCGATAAGCAGAGAGCCCCGAGATGAAGGCAGAGAGAGAGCGCGATGCAATATACATCGGACAAAATAACGAGTGACAGCGTGGTGTAGATGTGATGAGCTGTCAGCGGCCTCAGTGATGAGACGAGGTGAAATGATTAGTGTGAAAGAAAGTGTGTGTGTGTGTGGCGAGTACGCGTGACACGAAACTCAAGACCGGAGCAAAGAAGGCTTTGTGTCCTTTCCTGTCCAATTTCCCTCTCCGCCTATCAGTCAGAAACTAAATTACATCCATAACCTCACAGGTTAATATTGCAGAAGAGAAATCAACCAGCTCATGTACATGTGGCGGGATCTCAAAGACAAGTTCCCGACCTTTTTTCTTACCTCCAGATACACCTGCTATTAGGATCAGTGCGACTGTTTCCTTTAAAAAAGGCTTTTAGTGCACAAGTGAAGCCACAAGTGGCACAAAATCATCTGGGAAACACTCGATCACATCTCCTTAACCCCGTGATGATTAACTACTAACAGTGCTAATGATTAACAATGAAAAACTGCTACCATGTTAATATGGTTGTATCAGAAATAATCCAGTGCTGATAACTCCCTGTTTGACAGTCATTTTTATTTCTTTTGATGCAATAGATGGCAGATGTTTACCAGGTAACTGGGCCACTGATTATTATCCATGAAGCGTAACTGCTCTTGTACAGTTAAAGTTCTTCAATAGTATTTTGAGCCTAAAAACACCCAGTAACGAAAATGAAAGCCGAGCTCGGCTCAGGCTGCAGTCCAACATGTTTCATGTGTTTTTTGTCCTACTCTTGGTTCTGTCTTTGAGTAAGGATATAGCTAATATGATCACCTCGTGGCCTCACTCTCCCTCCACCCTCTTTCCAAAAGAAATGTGCCTTAAAAAGACCATCTGTGATAGACAGTGGAAGTGCATCAAGATCACAGGGGGAGAGGCAGGGCCACACTCGGGACAGGTCACCAGGTCGCAGGGCTAACACAAAGAGACAGACGACCATTCATACTCACATTCAACCCTACGGGCAATCTAGAATCACCAATTAACCTAACCCCACTAAATGCATGTCTTTGGACTCCAGGAGGAAGCCGGAGTATCCAGAAAAAAACCACACAGGATTTTTACCGAGCTAACGGTATTCACCTTGCGCTTGCGAGGGATGGGCTCATCAAAGAGCAGGCTGCTCCCGTCCTGTTCATCGAGAATGGGGTCTTCAGGTCCTGCGGGGCCAGGCCCCACCCCTCCCAGGCTGGGTACACGGAACGGCTTGAAGCTGTCTGCAGAGAGCGGTGGGGATGGCGTTGACGGGTTGGACTGGTCGCTTGGAGCAGACCAGCTCCAGTAGCCCCCCGAGGAGCTGTTGCTCGATGGGGTGAAGGGTCCGGCCGAGCCGTTGTCCTTCCACGATCCACTCAGACCCTCTGAAGACGCAGGGGAACAGGAGATTGAGAGTTTATCTAACAGAAGCTCAAACTTCTTTACTTTTATCTGTAAATGCTACAAACCCAATAAAGGATGAGATCAAGACATCCAATTAGGTTTAGACAGCTATATTTGCACTTCACAAAAAAGAGCCTCCCAGAAGCAGTCTTCACTGACACAAGAAAATAAAGGTTACTCTCCTGTTGTGTGATTCCACCGAGACACTTCCAAGGTCTCCTTTTTTTTAGGATCAAAGAAGAGTTTCTTTTGAATATCAGCCACAAAAGGCATTTCACTTAGAGAGCAGGGGAAAACTTTGCAGAGAGTGTACGCGTGCGCGTGTGTGTGTGTGTGTGTGTGTGTGTGTGTGTGTGTGTGTGTGTGTGAGAGAGAGAGAGAGAGAGAGAGAGACAGAGACCCAGTTTGGTTTAGTGAAGCTGCTTCCTGGCAGGGTGCCTCTCTTCTCTCTTCCCTTGTTTCTTCAGCAGAACATTTAACATAAAAGAGGAAGTGGCTCACCAGCAGCACAGGTTCTGAGTGGTCTCCCTGCTTGCACAGAACAACAAGACTATTGGGTCATTTAAGAGATATCAGTAGTGCACTGTGTTTCGTGTGTGCGGTGTGATCTCAAACTACATGATTACATTGAGATAAAAAGTGTAGAGTTAGCATTTAAAGTCCAGTTTGTTCGTTTGTGCATGACGTACGGCAGTGACACCACGTGCACGGTGGTTGGCTGCGTGTCTGCTCAGCTGAAAGGACAGCAGGCTGGTTGCAAAGACCAGCTAAATGGTTTCACGAGATTGCAGTTATGGGGCATTTTGGACTTCCGCCACTTTGCCGAGTGGCAGAGATCCAGACTCATTGTGCTTTTCTTTGGATTTCCACAGCTCATTGATGAGATGATCCTACAGCACAGCAGGTGGCAGTAATTTATCAACCTTAAGCTTCCACATGCATTCACAAGATAACAGCTGTGAGGGAATGAAACTCAGTGTACAGGAAAACACAAATTATTGGCTCGGGCTCAGCCACTTGTTTTATTTCGCTTTTCATAAAACTTCTGCTATGTTATTAGCAAAATAGCCAAGTGACAAATAAAAAGGAAATATTAATTTAAAGCTGTTTGTTTAGCACTAATGATGCTTACCACTGACTCTCACAGGTGGGCTCCTCACCAGCGGGCTGGTGGAGAGGCTCGTCAGTACCATAGCGGCCGTCACTTTGTCCATATCCACTTCCTCCTCTGACCGCCTGTGGAAACACAACAGAAACAAAAGAAAACTTTACTGAGCATCTTCTGCATCCAATCAGTTAAAGAGAAAGACCTTACCTAACTCTCTTCTTCACATAAAAGTCCAACCTATTACACTTTTTTCTTTTTAAACACATAACAGACACATTACCATTTACAGGAAGCTTGAGAGCTCACCGTGTTTGTCTTCTTCGTGTTCCTCTGTCTAGTGTTTTTAGACAGAAAGCAGACCTTGAGGTTTCCATGCTGCTGTGATGACTGCAGCAAAAACTGCTAATTACATTCAACTCATGGTTTTTTTGTTTGACTGATGCAATCACCCAGCCACCACTAAGAAAAATAAACAGTTAACAGAAGAACGGCACTGATACAAAAACAAATATAAATATAAATCTGAAACGATATGGTATTAGAACCTGTATCATAAACAGTGGTGTGCAATTTCACACACACTGCAGAGACTTTCGCTTCTTCTAATTGGCTTGCGCAAACCGTAGACTAGCAAGATGGGCGTCTTAATCCTCTGGCATGTATTCCTAAGAGGGAGGCAATCCATGTGATCAAAGAGATGTCAATAGCTTTATTTCTCTCAGTATACCTGTAGTACATGCTCGCTATTAGCATGACAAACACCGTGCATGTGTGTCTGCAGGTGTGTGTTTTATCCCTGAGCAAGCGAGTCTTTGATCAAAATTAATTTTTCTAAAAATGATGAACTCTTCTGCTGGTTTGGAAGAAACTGACATGCACCTAGTCTTTAATAGTCACTTAGATCAAGTACTATGTTATTCTCTGTTTTAATTCGTACACACACGCCACAGTTTTAGAAATAAACACTGTCGAACTTTTAGATTACTGTTGGAAGCTACACAAATGCAAGCCAAGGAGAAAATGCAGGCTCCACACTACTTAAAGAGAGGAAAAGAAGGAGAGGGAGAAAAGAACATAAGAGACTGTACTGCCCAATTTCCACAGGTAAAGTAAGACGGAAATTTCCTGTGCATGCAATTTAAGTTCAGTACGCAGTTTCAGTGGTCTAGAAATGTCTGTTTGAGTCAGCTTAAAATAAAATAAAATACAAATAAAAACCAGGAAACTGATTTACTGCACAGGATGTTGCAGGCTGCAAACATTACACACTTCCCGTGTTGTAAAAAAGAAAAAAATAATAACAATAACAACACCACACAGCGTCATTCCTGATGCATGCAAAAAAATAAAAAATAAAGAAATAAGAGGAAGTCACATGAAAAATTAAATATCGATGTTGCTGTTTTCTGCTTTGTGCAGGATCCTGCTGTTTAAAAAAAAACAAAAAAAAACAGGGCAGGATGGAAAAATGAGAGACCAGGGACATGTAATAACATTCACCGCCTCTTCTTATGGACAGAACAAAGCACCACTGTCACACCCACTGCTAAATACCTCGGTCAAAGGCTAGATGTCACTCTTAGTGTTTATTTTTGGAAGGGTTTTGAGGCGCACACGCTCGGTTTCAAGTTGACTCAGTTTAATAAGCCAATAAACACAGCTGACATGGAAATTTAAGGTTACTAAATGCATCCGTTTTCTGTGTAGATACGGGAGGGGGGTTGAATCTAGCTTTATCTGCCAAAAGTTTTCCACAGTGGAACCGGCCTGCTGAGAAGAACAAGGTGTGGTTTTGCTGCTTTGGCAGGAGGAATAGGAGAAATAAAATGTTTATTATGTTTAAACTGTTTATTCACTAAAAGAAGAGTGCAGCTGTTTAATGATTGCACTGTAATGAGCCACTGAAGGGTTACGTGCATGCAACAGTGAAAACACTCAAAACATATACAGATGATCTCTACCAGGTATGCTCGGACTAGTTCTGTGCTTACTGGACATTAATAAATAAATCTGCGGTCTCAGGTGAAATGGCAACTAAATGTTAATTAAAAGTGTGTTTCATTGGCCAGAAAAGCATTCTCGCTGACTCAGAGTGGGCCTCTGGGAAGCAACAAGACAGGAAGTGTGATCAGTCAATGATCAGCAAGGTGTCAGCCACACTGGCCTAGAGACCGGTCACGGTAGGGAAACGTGTATATCCTGATAGGTTATTGAGTTTTTGCTGGAGGCTTCCCACTGGTCACAGCAAGGGTGCGGCACCAAAACGCTCCATGTGGTCCCTTTGGTCCCTAGCAGACTGCTATGGTCGCCCAGGGTTTGCATTGAAGACCCCAAGTGATCTGCAAAGACTTGTCATTTACTCTCTGAGCTTTAGTGAAAAACTGTGATGCAAACTGGAAACGGAGAACTTTTACCTTAAAATTATTAAAGTCTCAGAAAAAGATGCAACTTTGAGTTTGAAGGTGAGCGTTCAGAGTTTCTGGTTTGCGTCGCACCTTCTTAAGGTTCAGTGAAGCTCGGTGAGTAGTTTGCAAGCATTTCCAGTCTTTCTTGCATACTATGGCTGATCACAGCAATTTGCTCCTGACTAAAGCGATTGTGGGGTGGTTTTCGTTCCAGGGCGATATTCCTTCTTACGACCAATTTCATGCTGGCAACTGCCAGATGCTACTCAACAACCTCACCCCAGCGACAGGTGATCTCTGATGGCGCGACTTTACAGCGACTGTCAGCAACTTCTAGCAACCACCTGCCTCTAGTCAGGAAATGCCTTCCACTGTGACCAGTGCACTGCCAGGGGGTTGCCAGGCAAATCTCAAAGGTTCTGTGTGTGTTACCTTTTCTGACAGAAATCTGTGCATTATATGTGCATCAGACATTTCGTAAATTATATATTATTTTAATAACACTGCCAGAAAATCACGGATGAGCTATGACTGCAGATGTAGTGAGTAAGGTTTTATTTTTGGCTGCCAGAGCCGAGCGAGAGACTGTTAGCAGTTACAAGTTCAAAAAGCTAACAGAGCTAACGGGGATTTCCAGAGCTCTTTTCCAAGAAAACAGACTTTCTAGGGATTATTTTTGCAATCAATCATTTGCCTAAAATGGACCCAGTACTGGGTCAAATGTACACAATTTTGATTTTAAAAAAAAAACCTTTACTATTCAGATCTGAGTAACAGTTTTCACATAAACATAAAACACGTGAAGCTTTATTTAAAAGACATTTCTGACTTTTTATTGTAACAACAGGTTTTTATTGTAGAGAGGCTCTTTAAAGCCAGCATCTTCTTGTCAGTAGTTTCGTTGTGAATAAACGACACTTTAAAATTTATGTGAAAGTAATTAAAAGCGTATTTACTTCACAGGGGAAAAGAAAAGAGCGATGTGAACAGAGAACAGGAGCGAGCTAACAAAGGAAGAGCCTCAGACTCCATTAGCTGATATCTAATTTATTACCCTTTCGGCTGTTGAATATGATGTCATTACAGCCTCCACATAAATCAAGAAAAGGAGCTGCATGCACAAATGCCACTTTTACCCCTGACCCCCCCACCTCCCCCACCCAGCCTTCCAAACAGCGCCGTTAAAAAAAAAACACTTCCTGGTCACCTTGGGAGGCCATCATGTGACTGTAGATATTATATCCACGGTAACGACGACAGACAGTAATTGCTGGGCGCTTTGTCAATCTTGAAATATGAAAGAGTAAATCCCAGGAAAATACATTAGGAAGACTCATAATTAAGATGTGATGTATGAGATGACGAGGAGGAGGCTGAGAGAGCGGGAAAAGGGAATTTCCCAAATCGCATTTGTCATTAGTGGCCTTATCAAACTTAGTTTCCATCCAAGTGCTTATTATGGCTGTAATTAAACACACGGGGAGAGCATGCATGCATGCGTGTGTGTTAGAGAGAGGCCCGTTAAAACACATGATACATGTGACACAGGAGACAGGGTGGGATGGTTAATGGATCGGTAAGTGAATTCTGAGAAATGAACTTCATACCCTGGCATGTTTGTGTGCGTCTCTGTGCGCTTTAATATTCTTACTTCACTTTATTTGTAATAAAACATCTTCCCATATCCGATCCCTGGGGCTTCCCAAAGGGAACATTATCCTGGATGTATAGCTTCATCAACAGAAGACTAGAGAGGAGGTAAAGGGCTTGTTTACTAATGCAGATTACATGAAATAGATCCATGTAATTTTATCTTGCTGCTGGCTATTCATAAATGGAAAATGAGTTTACACTATAGATACTCTTAATGTTGCTAAACCTTTAGAGACTAATAAAGCTTTTTTGTTTTTGTTTTTTTAAAGGACCTGAACAAAGGCCGCAGACGCTTTAACCAATACTTCTGTTCAAGTAGCGTTACCAAACTGAATTACCTCGCTTCAGTTTACAGCTACCCCTGAGCACTTTTACTCTAAAAATGCAAATATGTCACTGTTCATGGACAACCCTCCCACAAGATAATTTCACATTTACATCCACTCACCCGGCACTTCATTAAGTACACCTGTTCAACTGCTTGATAACACACAAACCTAATCAGCCAATCACATAGCAGCAACTCGTTATATTTAGGCCAAGGGCGCCTGCTGAGAAAAAGTGATTTAAGTAACTTTGGCTGGTCTGAGCATTTCAGAAACGAAACAAGAGTGTACGTCACTGTCCACTGACAACAGTCCCATGAGATTATAAAATTGTTAAGATACACACAGTATCACACTTTATTTTAAAGGCAGTAGAGTAATTATAATTGGTTTGGTTTGGATTTAAAGAAAGCATTCGATACAGTTGATCACAACCTTTTAATTAACAAACTGAGTACATATGGGGTCAGAGGAGTGGCATTATCATGGGTTAACAGTTACCTTAAAAACCGTAAACAATTTACCCAAATAAA
>VUQR01010590.1:38626-58302 GCA_015108515.1 Hemichromis elongatus | reverse complement strand
TTAAAAAAAAATTATATTTATATATATATATATATATATTTATTTTTTTTTTTTTAAGCGCCCTTTCTCACTGTTCCTCTTGCCCTATTTTTCTTTCCATCCCTTTGTTTCTTCCTTTACTCCCTTTCCTATCCCTCGGTCATGTCCTTTCCGTGTGTAACAACTGAAAAAAAATAAAATAAACAATAACAACAACGGTCAATCAAATGGACCAATACGGCATGGCTGTGATGGTTCATTTGGTAAAGTAAATCCATTGGGCATCTTTCTTGGCCTACAGACAATAATTCTAATGGTAAAGAATCAAACTGGACAGGTGCAAAAAAAAAAAAATAGTGAGATTAGTTGTTTTGGTGTTATAACTAAAAAAGTATTCTCTTTACAGTTTCCAGCTTTAAATGGCTACAGCAGAGAATAGATTATCCATTGTCGACATTAGTGATACTGAGCAGATCTTCAAAAGGGCTACTTACTATAAAGCTGGATTCTGTATTACACCATTTGACATATAGACAGTGGGATAGTCCCAATGAACTTCTCTGGCCTAGCCTGTGTCTGTGAATAGACTTACCATTGTGATGGGGTTCTGCTGCTACAGAAAGGATGAGAGCCAAGCTACGGGAGATATGAGCCCCCGTCAGCTCCTCTAGGCCATGACTCACAGCTATGGCATGAGCCTAACAGAAACATCCACATGAAAAAATGCAAAATTGCAAACTACTAAGTAAGAGTTGAAAGAAGACTGGTAAATAACATCACTATCTCAGGAAGCAGCTGTGTTTGTATACGTTGTGCAGAAGACTTGTATATAATGCGCAAGTTGTGTAAACTTTAATCCTGTTGCCTCAGAGAGATGCTCTGTTGCACTTCTCCAAATGACCTTAGTCCTGTTCAACAGGGGCCATATCCCTATGGACAGAGCAAGTCCTCTCTAGTTTACTACTGTCCATCAGCAGTTGCAGGGACTTCTCACACTGGCCTAAAGCTTTCTTTGTTTTGTTCTGTCTCTTATAGATCCTACAGAGAAAGACATGCAAATACCCAGACTGATAGGAAGTTAATGTTCTCCTGAGTCTACGTTTCATATGCATGCAGTCCTTAGTCATTTTGATTGCCCATACCATAAACCATCTGTGTTGTTAAACTATATCCACAAGAAATCTGTGACATGTCTTATGGAACAATGGTTGTCCTGCTGTTAATCCTTAGTTTCAATGTTCTAGTTTATTTGGGGATCTATTTTCCTTAACTACAGTGAGGATGTATACTTCATGGGCAAATGTATAATTATGTGCTATTTAATAAACAATATAACTTGACAATATTCTGGTATAGAACTGTGCAGGTGATAGGAGTACACTGAAACCATTGCATCTTTGTGTCAGTATATTTTTTATATCTGGCATTCTTTTCTGATTTCCAACTAGAGGATCAACAAAGAAAAGACTATTACTAATAGCATAATTTATTACACTGCCAGAAAATTAGTGTCTAGTATATAACCACAGACATTTTACATTAATAACTATGAGCTTGTTTAATAACACTAAAGTACCTACTGGGTGTCTAGTCCAGTTGGGCCTTGCAGAGATGGTGCAGTGCAGACAATAATAGGAAAACGTGCCTTTCCAACTCTTTTTGCATTGTTAGTAGCACTGCTACTTAAACTCTCATCTAAGAATATCTAAATAAGTGGAGATTCTTATAGCCTCAGTGGAAACTACACTTTCATTATTGACACAACGGGGTAGACAGAACAGAAGTTTAATGTGCTTATATACCAATTTGTAACCCATTTGTTAATGTATGTATTTTTTTATTTTGCACGTTTTTGTTTTTTTTTTTAATTGAGATGTGGTCAGAAGTTTATGTACACTGATCATGGGAATGGAATGGTAATTCATGGTAATTTTGGATTTGCAATCATTTCTATGAGTTTTCCAGGATGGAATAATTGCACAGCATGCATGTTTTAATGACTTATAAAAAGCAAGAATCGGATGCACAAATCTGAAAAGGCTCTTCTTTCTCTCACCCCAATCAGTTGCGGCAGATGGCCGCCCCTTACTGAGCCTGGTTCTGCTGGAGGTTTCTTCCTGTTAAAAGGGAGTTTTCCCTTCCCACTGTTGCCAAAGTGCTTGCTCATAGGGGGTCATATGATTGTTGGGTTTTTCTCTATATGTACTATTGTAGGGTCTACCTTGCAATATAAAGTGCCTTGTGGCGACTGCTGTGATTTGGCGCTGTATAAAAAAAATTATACACACAAATTATATACATATATACATTTTACAAGTTTATGAAAGGGCTTTGCCAAAAACCTGACTTCAACCTGTAAATTAACTGCATGAATTCTGCCAAAACAGATGATCAAATATCCAGCATGAATTATACCACAAGCTTTTTGGCTACCGAAAGTGTCCAGTCAAGGTGCAAGTTGTAAAAGATATTTTACCAAATATTAGTGGGGGTGTACGCATAGGTTTAGCTCTCAATGTATACTTTTGACAATGTGTGGATTAAAGAAAATTCTGAATAAATTCAAACTTGTGTAACCATGTCTTGTTTTTAAAGTGGTGTCATTCCACCCTGTAAAAACAACAGTTAAAAAAAAATAATTAAAAGACCCAAATAACCATCTAATTCATGACGAGTGTATGTAAACTTCTGACCACATTGTTTCATTTCCTGTCACACTGAGTTGCTCTGACTAATACAGAACTAGAGAGTGGGAGAGGAATGAGAGAGCATGATATGATGGCAGCATTGCCCACTTTGAGGACACTGGATCCATCAGGCTACTGCGCCAACAGCTTTAAACCACTAATGGACTCTAAATTTAATTCAGCTCTCCAGTCATGGGCCCGGCCTTTATAGGAGGGCAAATACTCACGTCTATACAATCTCTAGCTATGAACACAATTTTAGCCTTTAAAAGAATTTCATTTGATTTAAAGCTTCATTCAAGGTGCCACACAGTTTATCATAATATCACAACTGTTTTTTTTTCTTGTTTTACTAGGAGCAGAGTCAAAAGCCAAAAGTCTAAGCCTAACATTGTTACGTTCCCATCATTGCACTGCTTGCATTTAGGTATTTATGGCTTACTGGCTATGTACCAGCAGCACAGGTTACAAAAACAGTGTGGAGGCTCATTTCTTTGAATTTTCCCATGAATCTAAGAATATGCTAACAGACTTTGATGGATAGAAAAAGTTCCCCGCCCATATATCCAGGCACATTAGATCCTTTTAGGGCAGCAGTTACGGCTGAACACATCACTACATTCCAACATGGTTCAAGCCCCACCACTTTGCCTGCATGGACAGACAGATACAATGCCTCTCTATCCTAATTCACTCTACCTCCTTACGCACATCCTGGCAGAACGATAATATGTCACATCCCACTGAAATATACCAAAAGCCCACAGGGCAGGGAAATTAATATAATTAAGGATTTGTAGATGTGTTGCCAAGCAAGCCACACAGTTCTCTATTGTAAACGTTTCCAGTACAGGACTGACGCAAGGTTGTTGGGCTTTCATTTGGAAAATGATACAGTAAGGGCAAACCAAAGTAAAAACAGAGAGACTAAAAAACAACTACCTGATCATACATATTACTATGGTGCTTCAAACTAATAGCATTCAGACTCAGCATCACGGAGAAACAAATTCCTATTTGCTCTTGGGTATTGATTCTCAACCATGGCCTACAACAAATCAGATAAACCAATAAAGGTTGGTTCATTTCAGCAAGCTAACTGAACTAAAGTAATCTGAGAGAAGGGGGTT
The DNA here is from genome assembly GCA_015108515.1 of Hemichromis elongatus. Taxonomy (NCBI): domain Eukaryota; kingdom Metazoa; phylum Chordata; class Actinopteri; order Cichliformes; family Cichlidae; genus Hemichromis; species Hemichromis elongatus. The sequence continues at coordinate 54,506 of VUQR01010590.1, read as the reverse complement.
CTTTTTGAAAAGAAAAAAAAAAACTTTATTCCAAGCAAGAGAATACTACTGATATCTGACCTATAATAAGTACACTGCAAAAACTATACAATCAATAGCCTAAAAAAGTAATAAGAACATCTGCACAGTGTCACAGTTCAGACTTTGGAAACTTTTTGCACAGAGCTGGTAAACAGAGACAAAATGTCAGTGAATACGGATCATAAACACTAGTTTTCAATTAAGGTTGGAGGGAATATGTATGACTCATAAAATATGAATTCATTATCTAACTAGAGATACGTTTGGAAATACTATTTCCAAATGTTTAATTTAATAAAGTCTTTCAAAAACTCTAGATTTGCGAAACTGAAGATAAAGAACAAGAAAAAAAAAACACGTCATCTTATTTGGCCATATAAGAACAACACAGTAAATTTGAAATTATAGCAATAAAGCATTTAAACAAAAATATCCCATATATTGATTATATTGTTACTGCACACCTTGAGTGTCAATTGAAAATGGACCTAAATATTTGGACCCGGATCCATAGCTAGAGCTGAGCTTATTGTTCCAAGCTTTGGTGGGAACATTCCCCTTCATCACAACAGTGGTGACTGACAGAGCTTTAGAGGCATGCCAAAATCTTACTCATCACCTAACAAAAGAGATTTAGTAAGCTTACACAACAGCCAGAGTCTGCACATTTTTTCAATTACACACATCATGTCAATAAACTCTGGCTCTCTGAAACAGGACAAGATTGGATCATTTACAAATTCCTATGAGTCTACATCACCTTGCCTCAGTGCTCTCAGTTATAAGTGACTTAAGATGCATGCATGCATTGAAAAGCACGCAACAGGATCAAAATAAATACACAGGCATTCGTATGTTGGCCTAAACTCAGGCAACACTATATTTTCTCTCCCAGTTGTGCTTCTAATTTCACCCCATGATTTAAACTATGCAAGTGCCTTCTATTTTTTTATGTTGCCAGGCCACGAAGTTCCCGTAACAGACTATACAGGACTTGATATCTGTGGAAGTTGTCGTCACCGTGATCTTTTAATTCTTTAATCTTTTCCTGAGCATGCAGTAGTGCCCTTGGGACCTCTGTTGTCAATACAACCATATGGTGGTAATGTGTTTTCTAAAGTGATGTAAACATATCAATTATATTAAAATGCTAGCCTGTTTAAAGTAAACAAACACAGGAAGTGACATTTAATAGAGTAGCTACAAGCTTTACAGTATCTCTATGAGCCAGAGAGAAAGCTAAAGCTAAACAAAAAGAGAGAAAAAAAATTCAAGCTTGTTTGTGAAGACAGAGAAATGCTTAAAAATATATGATGTGCTTCTTTCCCATCTGTGCCTCTGCTTTATTAATGATTAACTGGGTTGCCATGCAGCCGTCCTACCTTCTATGTCTATAAACGAGCAGACTATGCTTACTGCCGAGCAGACTGGACAGTCATACGGGGAATTCTGGTTTGAAAGGCTGTTGTTTACAAGTGGTCAGCAAAAATTCCCCTTTCCAAAAACATCCTAAAAGTTAGTGTTGTGAAAATCTGCAGAAATCTATCGCCATCTTGTGGCCAATCTTACAACATAAATACTGTACTTGTTATTTTACTGAACATGATAATTAAAGGAAATGGAGGAAATTATGACATTACAAGAAAACTGAGTAGCGGCTGATATTACACACTAATGGCTGCAAATTCTGAATTGTGTTTTATGTTTACAGCTGCTTGTACAGACCAGAGGAGATTTCCAGCTTAGTCTTTTTATCTTTTCTTCTTGGGTGATAACACTGCACTCACAAAGCTGCTTGAGGATACTTTCTGCCTCGAGAAAAGATAATTTTGCCATGGGCAACGTCCACAAGTCAAGGACATTTTCAGTTTATCTGAGTTGAGCTGATTGCTGTATATAACACTATACCAGCAACTGTGGTAAAGATATTTGTCCGTGAGAAGAACCACACCACCCTGTGTGAGGTTTACATTTAGAAGACATGTGAAAATCTTAACCTCTTCACCTCTGATTGGAGAGGTGGACAGGATAGAGCCAAGTGCTTCTGGGCCTGCAGTCCCCAGCCTAGAGGAAAACACACACACACAAAGCATAGTGCAGAGTTTAAATCTGATGCAATGCATATCTCCTTACCATTTACAAAAGGAAAACCAAATAGCAACTTATCAAAAAATGGCATAACTACATTTGTGTAAAGGTACGTAGAAGTATGTAAGGATTAAGGTAAACATAAGGCAATTACAAATTCAGACTGAGGTTCACAGCGTACTCATAGCATCTATTTAAAATTACCCTTTCACTTGAAATATGCTTTAGCAAGTCTGGTACTGGCCTTTGCTAGTTTCAGGTGTCGTTTCCCATATACTAGCACTGTCAGAGCCACGCAACGCACCAGATCCTGTTTGAATGAATATATCAAAAGTCAGTCAGTATCACCTTTCTTCAAAAGACACTGTACCATGCAGTTAATATTTTCAATAATTCATGAAAACTATACAAGTCATTCACCTTGCCCACCTTAATGGATTTATTTATATTATTTAGGATTTATATTATTATATATAATCCAAGCTTTGTGTTGTGTCCGACTTACAAGACACAAAAGTTGTTGAAAACTTGGTTTATTGCGCAACTGCAGATACAGACCTTTCAGATTTGTTTGCTTTGGATTTTGATTTACTGAATACACCACATCTCCGCGCAAAACTTGCATTATTGATGAGTGCAATTCAATTACTGAGGGTTAGATCTTTTTGTAAAATTACTTTTGACACAAACAATATGCGGTCTCCATAATGTATCCTTCCATTTGAGCTTTGGCCGTGACAACAGTGAGCAAATTATCGAGCATCTGGCAGTGCTGCACATACTGTAATGTGTAGTTTTTGTCACTACAACCTACTGTTCTGACCTCTCGATGCTCCTCATGGACTCGAGCGTGGCTCTCAAAGTGTTGGCGCTTTTTTTTTTTGGAGGTATATCGTTATAAATATCTTAGCACCATTTATTTGTGAGGGTTTCCCTACATCTGAGCCATTAAAATGAAAAGGAAAAACATGCACCCCTGTTTCTGCTTGCCCTGCTTTCATGGGAACATCTGTATGATTTCTGGAAGCAAACATATGTAAATGTTTGGACTCGTTTAGCCTACCACTTAAACTGTCAACACCCTACACAAATGCTCAGTTTTCTTTAACGCTAAATAAAATGATAAACATCTAGCTAGAGTACAAACAAATAAAGGTAAACAAAAATGATACTAATTCACTTGGTGACTCCGGTCATCATCACATAATCGATACTTTACGTCATTAATTAATTAATTAATTAATCTTTTTCCTAAATAAACTTAAGTCAAATCGAAAAATTAATCTGAAGCACTGTGAACATCCACTGAGGCGCTATCAGCAAATTGGTTTCCTGGGTTGGATACGGTGCGTGCTAGAGTAGCAAGGTAATGTGACCAACAGTGGATGCTCGTCCACGTTAATTCATCGGTCGAGCATATAATAGCTAAAAACCTTACAGGCTAAACCAAAGCCAGGCTCTGTTCAGCGATGCCGTTAGGGTCCGCTGCTGAAAAATATCCACCGCTGAAGCGCTTCCTGAAGGCGCAAACGGGCATATCATGGAGCGGGCAGCATTCAAGAACTACACTGTTCGTGAACGAACACGTCGTTTTAAACTGTATTGAAGTTTTTTCTGTGAGCACAAATATCGAGAACATGCCTTAGTAGTTTAACGAAATGCATCAAACCGGATGTAATAGTTAATGGTTAAACTGTGCATACACGTTGAGCTAGCCTGGGTTGAAAGTCACTAAATCAAAGCATACCAACGCCCACGTTTTCTTTTTTTGTGTGATTCATTTGTAATTAAAGCGGGTGGCTTGGCAAATGGGGCAGCTTTAGTGTTGTGCAAGTCTACACATTTATCCGATACCAAATATAGGGTCAGTATTGTTGATACTAATAGCGATGCCAATACTTATAGCCTATAAAGGGTGCCTATTTAGGGGAAAGTGTCATTTATGAGATGATTCATTAATTAGCAAATTATTCCAAACGCATTTTAATCACCATTAAGTCACTGTGATGTTACTTTCCATAATAACGATTTAATGCAAAAAAACACACTTTTCAGCTTCTCGTGCATTTTGAAACACAACAAATCTTCCAGTGCTCCCGATGGCCAGCTTCCTGGCTTGAAGAAAACAGACAAGGTTTTTGTCATGCGACATTTACTTTAAATACATGGTCTTTGAGAAGTCAACATGTTTTCCCTGTGCCTGCTTTGGTTATCCCCAGGTGCTTTAATCTCCCAATAACATACCAAAGACATGCTTGTTAAGTTTATAGGTGCAAAGGTGCATAGGTGTGTCTTTGTCTGTCTTTTTGTGTTAGCTCTGTGATGCACTGGTGACTTGCCCACTATGCACCCTGCTTTTAATTCCCTATGACCCAAGGTATGAGAGGGGTCAAGACAGGCAATGACAAAGGAACTGTCTCATGAAAGTCAGGGGTTTTTTTTAAACATCTTAATAAGGCCACAAGATGTCAGTGTAGTAACACAAGAGCTGTTGACTCAGACAAACCGTGGGATTTACTCTTGAGCTCAAGGGAGTATTATAATATTGTTGTGCTGGTTTAAGAAGTGATGGCTGAGGTTTTGGCCATCCTTGAGGGTATGCGCACTTCAAAGTAAAGTGCAAATATGTATACCTCAGGGCCTTTGTTTTTCTTTTTTTCTCTGTGTCGTCCAGGCTTCATCCTCTGCATTTAGTTTTTTTAAAGCTCTTAGGAAGATACTTATGATGTATAAAATCACCATTTAGTCATCTGCACATTTCAGCAGTAATGCAAATGGCGAAAACTTATGACTTCACAATGCCTTCACAAGTATTTTATGATTACAACAACCTGCGTAGACCACAGAATAAAAAAAAACAAAAAAACAAAACTCTGTATGCTTATTGGTTAATGTACCTATGTGTAGGAGGTAACATTGACCTTTAAGTTGTTCATTGTCATCTGTAGCTCATTAGTTTTAATGGGTGGGTGTTAAATGGGCTGAAGTCGCAGTGGTGCGCAGGTTGAGAGGTGCCACTTTGATGAGATGGTAAACAATGAACCTGAAAGACATTCTTCCATGGCTTCTAATTTTACTGCTTAAAAGAGTTTTTTTTTCTGTGTTCTCTAATTGTTTGTACTTTGCTGAAGTTACACATCCAGAGATTAAAGTATGCTGTTTGCACACAAGCTCTGTCGTTTGTCCAAATCTCCTGCAAATAAATGTGATTCAGTGTTCTACACAGCAACACGCTATCCCCTCGATTAAGTTAATTTATTATTTGTCACTGGGTCTGCAGTCTGTTTCGATGCTGTGCAACATTCTTCCTTTCCATAAAGGGTATGATTGTACAGTTGTATGGCTTTAAATTGTAAGTACGGGTGTATTAAAAAAAAACTAAAAGGCCTTTAAGAATTAAAATGTTGTAGTAAAAAATAAAATGCAGATAACCCATATCTGTGTTTGCCATCATTTTGTGCTTTGATATAAAAGCTATATACTCATAGCAGAAGGAGGAAATGTACATTTCCTTGTGAAAATATACTTTCTTACATCAGTACCCAATAGTCATGCCAAATAAACAAGAAATAACGTCTCTGTGGCTGCTTTGAGAAATTGGTCTCGAGAGACAGCTTTCTAGGTTAATTTATTCTGTATCAGGCTGCTGGGAGTGTGTGTATACTGTCACCACTTTTAAACTCGGGGCAGGGCACATTTTGTGTGCAAGACTGCCTAAGATAACTTCTAATGGCTCCTTGGGATGGCTGCTGCCGGTTGATTCTGGCAGGCCATGAGACAACTCGTTTATTTGTTTGTTTGTCCCGTGAGTTTTTGGCTGGCCATTCAGGGCTCTGTTTGGCCCCAGTCCCTGTTGGGCTTCTATTTCTGAAACCCAAGTGGCTCTTAATGAAGCTGGTAGGGTTGGCATGGGCCCTCAACAAACCCAGGCCTGATCAGACCCTTCTTCTTCTGCCTTGGCAGCTACACACCATTTGCTCCCTCTGGCTTCCTAATTTAGTAACGGTGGGTAAAAATATGCGCTAACGAACAAGGTCTGGTATGTCAGGCTGGCGTCCAGAGAAGAGGGAGGGGGCTATGGGTTGGGGGAGGGGGAGGGAGGGGAGTGTTTTCACAGTAGGCACCAAGTGACAGGGGTAGAGTCATTCAGGCTTCTCTGACATCTGTGTGTGTGTTTGTGTGTATGTGTAGATATTCAAGAGAGTGTGTGGGGGTGATGAGAGGTGGAGAGTGAGTACTTAAAATTGCTCACTACTGCCAAACGCCATTCAAATGCACATTCTTCTGTTTTATTCTTACTGCACCGTGCACAGACGTATGGTGTACAGTGAACACAATACAAAAGTAAAGGATTTCTAAAAGAGTGGCCTTTTCTTCTTTAGCTTTGTTTTACTGTGGGTTTTAAATGGACACACGTACTTACAACTCTTAGTGCAGTTTTTTAATAAAATGTTCTTAGACTAATATTAGCTTTAAAGAATGTCATGTACAGAGATAATGAATTTCTATCTGCAGAGCATTTGAAAGTTTGAGCTGCATTTTGTCCTCAGCAAAACTGATTCCCGCTTAATCTTAATCCAATATACAAACCGTGACGCTTAAAACTATGACACCTCATTTAACATCTAGCGTTTTCTTCATGTAGTTTTGAGATGTTGCATTGCACACAGACTCCTATGTCTGCGCTGCTTAGTAGGAACAGAGGATATAGGATAACCCTTCAGAGCTTCCAGGCCCAATCTTTGCCAGCTACAGCCCTTACAGGCGGCGGAAGAAAAACAGTTTTTAATGTATGTTTACCCTATACACCCCTGACTTTCCATGTTCTTAATTTTCCGTGGAATCATTCCAAAAACATTAGTGGTGAATAACTTTATTTTAGGTCATTTCTCTGACAGACAAAGAAGAGGGCAAGCCAAGCATCCTGCAAGGATTTAAAGGTTATAATTATTTTGATACATATACATACATATTAGCTCTTAAAATAATTAATACGAAAGTAATACTTTTAATAGGTATTCGATTTACTTAGGACATACCCCTCCATGGGTTTACCTTGCAATTACACAATTTTCATCTGTCAAGTCACCATAGAAACCTACCTTCAGGCACTATAGCACTTGCCCTTCTGCTCACAGTTCAAGGGGCTCATGGCAACCATGTCAACATCACTAGCAAAGCCAAAGCTTTAGATGAAAGTTGAAAACTTCCTTGTCTGTTGGGTTTTTCTTTAGCAGAAAATATAAAACATGCAGGCAGCAGGGCAAATGATGTGTACTGCTAACATAGATGTTCCACTGTTTTTGTTTACAGAAACACAACCTGGGATCTTAAAAAGTCACATAATTAATAAGAAAACCTGCGTCTTGCATGCAGTTGCACAGGAAGCATGGGTGATTTCCCTGTGCTTGTAGGGTAGACCTTTGCCACACAACTTTGCGGTCACAGACAGGCAAAGTAACAAACCACACTGTCCGTGGCTTGTGCAGGAGTAGTGTTATGAGCATGCAGAAATATAATTTACTCCACAACGACCTGAATCAAAAGGGAAATTAATGTAAAGTAAATGGCGTTGCCATGAATTGTTAGTAATTTTAGGGTCTTGCGGTTTAGTTTCATGTGAGTCATTCTAGTCAATAAAACAGCATCATGCATTTTTTTCAAAATATCTTTTTGTGAAACTGTTACAAGCAGTTTAATGAAATATATAGATTTTAAATAACTTATATGTATAATTTATTATTAAGTATACCCAGCTTTAACTTTCCACACAGGAATGTGCTAGTCCTGCATAACAAGAAAACAATTTATGGGTCCAATTCACAGATAAATGAAGCCTATAAACTCATCTCTTATTGCAGTCGTATTCAATCAGCAAGAGTCATCAATCATATTGTGCTCGTGCTTGTCAGATATGTCACAGTTATTTGTCGAAGCCGCAAAGTAGAACCTGTCTTTTAGACAGCTGTCCCCACTTCCTGTGTTAGTTTACCCACAGACACCCACCCCTCAGCGATAAACACGAGTCCCTGTTGTCAGAGATGGTTTGTAGCGTGGGGCCAAATAGAGCAGACAACATTTAATGTGACAAAGCTTTCAGGAATGCCTTAAATCATTAATAATTTTAACGGAGCTCTGATATTCCTGTTTTATCTTTGACGACTCTATTGTTTATTATATTTGAATTTAAATCAGTCTGAATTTAGGGACACGATTTGACAAATCATAATTTTAACTGTTAAACTGCACAACTGGTTTACCCCTTCAACAAAGGTTTCATATTCTGACTCACAGCAAATATGCAAATGCCTTGACAGCTGCTACACTTTAGATAAAGCTAGGTTTTTCGAGGAACATATTCCAGTGGCATAATCAAATGTATTTGTGAAAGTAATGCCATTGTTAAGAAGTAGAAACAAAGGCGGGCACTTAAGCCAGGAACCCTTTCCTTTGAACTGACTAAAGCCATCCATAGCAAAGACATGATAGTTACACTGTGATAAGCTCTCTCTGCATCCAGCAGCATCCTTCCAATCCCGTGCTTTGTTAAACAATAGTGTTTTTTATTCATATGCATACAATTCTCTGCTGTGGTAAACACTTGGAATGGCTTAAACTAGCGTTTATCCTTACCTAAACCATGGCCTAATTTGAAACATACGCAGAAAACAAATCTACTATTGTTTCTCCACTAAAGCTCATTCTTTTCTTTCCATTCAGTGTCAAAATCAAAGATTATGGCGCTTTGGAGTTGATACTGCCATTCTTTATTTTTACACAATAGAGGACTAAACCAATAGACTAGCCATTTTGTGTGCTGACAGCATGTATATTCCTTCATAAACACAGTTTTAGCAGCATTCTGACAGCAAGATGTGTATTAGAGGGTTTTGGCTCATTCCACCACAAACAATAGAGCTTTAGGTGCTAAAACACAGATCAGCAACTGCACTCAAGACATTTCCAATATGATGTAAAGGACATTCTCTATATCCCTTCATGCTAAGACCAAAAGAGGCACACACATACATACACATACATACAAACAACTGCCAAGGATGTCCCTCAGAGAGACGAGAGGAAGGTGCAGCTCCGTGGTGAACAGTGCTCAAGCCTTGTACACATTTTTACAGGAAAAAAATCAGAAATGTATGGTAACTTTATTGTGTTTGTACTAACATAACAAAGGGTCTAACTTTTGATATCCGAAAAGTAACAGCTAGTAATGTTTGCAGTTGACTTTTGGTAAAACCTTAATAATTTAATAGGTAATCATCTAACTCCTCTTGATGCATTAATAAATATGGATAAAGCTTACCATATAAACTGCCTAGGGTACTACCATTATACATGTCTGTGTAGTAGCTGATCACAAAACTAATGGCGAAGTGTACGTTACCTGTACATTATTACAATTCTGTGTATGTTACATACCGTACCATACAATACTACGATAAATTGCTTTTAAAAACAGCCACAGCAGATACAAAGGTTTGTACACAAACACAGATAAATAACTTGTACGTTGTTGTTCTTAGCCTTTAGTCACTGGCTATTTAACAGCCACCCTTACATTTAAATAATTTCTAACAAGGCTTTAGTGAACAGTAGATGACTCAGCTGAAGGCCCAGATGCATCCCTCAGGTCCTGTGTCAGGTGACTTTCAGATATGTCATGTCATACACATACTAGGACCAGCTATAGAGGGTTTTTTTAGACTTGTCACTTCTGTTTTTCTTTTCCTGAACAAGAAACTTGTTCAGTTTCTTCAAATATTTTAAGCACACCATGTCACGATACAGCATGTTTTCAGCTAATAGCACTTTGCGAATCACCTTGTTAGTGTAGAAATACTATTTTGAGCCTGTCACACTCTGTGTTTTTTGGCATTTTTTTGAAGATTTAGTTAAAAAAAAATTGGAACAAATTATATGTTCATGCAACAGTCTGAAAGTTACAATTTAAAATAGCTTCTTTGCAAAGTGGTCTTGAGTTTGCACAGGAACTAAAGTTAAAAAAAAATACGGTAAGGTACAAAGACTGTACTGAAAATGAATAAAAAAGTAAACAATTTCCAAAGAAAACATTTGAAATATTTCTAGAAAGCCTGAAGTACTATTGCTTAAGAACAGTTTAAAAAATACAAGAATGTCTGCTTCCTTGGAAGCAAAATATAAAGACATTTGGGGTGACTCAAGACTTTTGCACAGCACTGTACTGTAGTTAGTGCTCTTTCAGCATATCTTTACTTCTTGCTTAAGACCACTCAGTTAACACCCCCATCTTCAAGAATACACTCCCAAACTGAGAGTTTCGTTTACAGTAGGCATATCAAAAAGGGGGGTTATGTCACCTATCTTTGACTGTGAATGTGAATGAGAGGCTAAATGTCTGCCTGTGGTTCTCTGACCTTTTGTGGCTCCTCTGCTGACTTGGTTCATATAAGTTCAGGTTGTGTGATGCAGTGATATCAATAATGGAAGAAAGGCAACCCCCTCCCCCTGGCTGGTATGTGGGTCAGAGGAGGCTCTTGGTGGATGGGAGAGATTGATGAAGAGCACCAGGGAGTGTCGGAGCGACTACCTCACAGCGGTGCAAACCTAGCCGCTCCCCTTGCACTTGTTCTGAGGCCCCCCTCCTGAGTTGCAATGCCCGGCGCTCTTTAAATGACCTTCAAATTAGCCTTATTTTTCAGGGCCCCAAACCCTGCAGGGTCCTTCATGAAAGGATGGTGGGTCTTGTTCTCACTCTCTTTGTCTGCTTTTTTCCTCTTTCTTCTTTTGTTATCTTCTTGTTGATGAAAGAACGAGTAGAAAACAGCAGAGGTAGAACTGGTGTAATAAAAACAGCTGATTTTTTTTTTTTTTTACCCCTGTTGTGTCTCTGATGTAATCAGACCGACTGAACGGTTATGTCTGTGCATTACGCGCAAACATACATATGCATAAACACAATTTTTTTACACTTTCAGTACACACCTTAAATCAGTGGTCACACATCACCATCTCAGCATCTGTAGACAAAGATACATGTGGTGTTTAAATATGTTTGTGTGTGTGGTGGTGGATGAGAGTCACAGTGGGATTCTTCTTCAACTGCACCATAGAACAACACTCTGCCAAGTAGCCATCCATCATTACAGCTGGGGTTTATGTACACACAGCAGGTCATGCTGGTCCTTTGTTCAGACCTGATGCAGAGCCTTTGATTATCTATCTGCCTTAAGAGAAAGACATATTTCTGCTGGGGTTGATTAACTAATAGCTATAGTTGATGACTTTGCTTAATCTGGCATTTTTTTCAGCGATTTTCATGACGATTTGCACTTGCAATCTAAAGTTGTGGGTTGTTGCTTACTTGGTATTTTAACTGTACCTCTTAGCTGTGTAGCACAGCAGTCTTAAAGGTGACCTTATATAGTACAGGCATATGTTGCACCCTTTTGGGAAATGCTTTGACTTTTGTTTCATTTTTTCATTAAACTGGAGTGAAGACTTACCCCCTCCCTAAGACGACAACACACATCCACATGGTTCTGGTGTTATACATTTTATTTTTACAAGGGCCAATTTGTCATGGAAGGCCTTTTTACATCCTATACTTTTTCACTGACCTTGTGCAAAACATAGAAACTTTAAACACACCAACTGAAGATGCTTGGACATAGATATTAAAAGGATGTTATTTTCCTTCCCCCCCTGCTTTCTTGAATCTGCCAAACATTTGAAGATGGGATTGTAACTCATGGGCAGGAAGAGAGCAGAAGAGAGCAACATCAAGGGGAATCAAGTTGGATAACATAATAAGTCACTGTGTAAGGTGTGGAGTGAAAGTGATGGTGTGAAAATAGGCAAGAGGACAACCAGAGGTGGTGCATGACTGATGGTGGGGTAGAATGGCGGCTTGTTTCTCCAGAAGGGCAAACCTCACCTGATTGATTGCTTGTATTCCCATTTGCTTATAAAGTTGGACTATGTAGCATTTTGTAGAATGACTAGAATGCTCATATGGCAGTATTTTATTTGTCAATAAAAAAAAAATGCAGATGGGAAAATTTTGTATTTTTTTCTAGAGTGTCTGAACTCATATGTGGTAAATAAATTATATCAATGACATTCTAGTTTATAACAATGGAAATGGTGTTTAAAAAAGAAAAATCTAAATGCATCTGTGTCAGTATCACTTGCATCAAAACTGCACAACATAGTCTACAACAGAGGTGTCAAACATAAGGCTCGGAGGCCAAAATTGGCCTTACAAAGACTCTAATCCGGTCTGCTGGACGGATTTGGAAAATATGAAGAAGGACATACATTTTTAGACTTTTAACTGTATTTTTTTTTATAGGTTTTACAGCTTTTCCTGCTAATAAAGACCTTCCCCACAACCATGAAACTACACATAAGTAGTTAATTAAAATATAAACAGTTAAATGACAGAAAAGTTTTTCACTATTAAAGAAATGTCAGTTTTTTAGTTTTATTCATCCGGCCCACTTCAGATTGAAGCGAGCTGTATGTGGCTTTTAGTGTAAAGTGAGTTTGACATCTTTGGTCTGACAACATGCTAGCAAGTCAGCAAAGTTGCATTTACCCAACAGTTTTGAAATTCTAACAGTATCTGGTGGTATTTAATGTTTACCATATTTATCCACATTTTTAAAGGACTTTTCATAATTACTTGTTTTAAATGGTAGTGATTATGTCAAGTGACACTGTGGAGATATTTTCACTGAAACCACAATGGTAAATTTCCTGTCGGAAGAAGGAATAAATGCTGCAAATCGTATTCATCTTCTTGGTACTATGAATAGTGCATGTGACATTCAGTGTCATATTATCCGATGCTAGGCAAAAGGAGAAAGAACTTATCAGCTATAGTTTTTATTTTTACGTATGATTTTTTTGTGATGGCTGTTGCTTTATTGGGTTGGTTTTTTGGTGCGCCTTGAAATTAGACTAATTAAATAAAATGAAATGAGTTAAAAACAGATTAATAAAACTGTCCCACAGATGGTGTAAAGGAATTTTTTGGGCCTGAAAGTGAAGTCAACATGAAGTGCCTAAAATGTGCTTTCTTTACAATGACCAGAAGGACATGATAGCTGTGGTTGCACTAGAAGTTTGAACAAATGAGCTCAGTCACCCATTTCAGGTCATACTGAAAAAAAGATTTGATCTTTCTATGTTTAAGAAAGGACCGTTAACCAGGCTATGCTCATTGCCTAAAGACTGGCAATTTGTTAGCTCAGGACTTGGAATTAAGAAAACAAGGAGTGGTGTCCACTTTTTGTACTGTACATGATATGTCTAAATCAATGCATACTGACAGGTTTGGTAATGATAGACAGTATAAAACAGGACAGGGTGACAATGTTGTATTGTAGTGTTTTAGAGCATTTTTGGGGTAGTTATCTACTAAAGAAAATACCTTGCAGTATGTTACAGCCTTGCTTCAGTTTTTGGTGAGTAACTTTGTATTGTTTGTTTGCTTCTTACTTAGCGCTAACTAGCAACACAGCAACTTGCTAACCACCAGCTAAGCATTCTGCCCTCTTGTACAAATATTGGCTCCAAAGGACCACTATGGTGGTGGCTAAAATGCTAATGTTGAAATTACAAAAAAACCCCACGTCATGCTAACATTGTCCAGCTTTTCTAATGACTCCATGTTTCAGATTTGTGCATTGCCATGTACATCGAATCTGGTAATCTACTATAGCATCACACAGAACCCGCTATTTCTTTGGCCAACAAATTTCTAAGCTAGCAAGCCCATGCCATGTCCATCACTCCAAAATGTTAAAGGTTATGCACTATGATCCTTTAACAATAAATGTTATTCTCATAATATAGCCAGTTGGAAAATATAACATATACCCCATATCTGAATAGACTATCCAAACACACAGACAGCTCAAAAGGGATGTAGAAAGCTATGGTGTTACGGTTCAAGACCAAAACATTTGATTTTTAAGCTTAATATCCCTTCCCTTTTTAATTTTCTTGAGCAGCACTTCTTTATTAAAATATTGTAATGAGAGGCTCAATGTACTTTGAGAATTTTATTGCATTAAACCTTATATTTAATCTCCATGGTCCCTCTGAAGTAGCGTATGGCTCTGTTCCATCAGCTACAACCAAAAGAAACACTTACTTCTGGAATGTGCTTCACTGAAGAGCTTTACTTCATCTAGATAGTGGGATTGCTGTTTCCTGATTGTCTAATGTCTGCCCTGAGAGGTTATTACAGAGAGAGGGATATCATGGTGCATTATCCACAGACATGGTATGAAAACAATCATGGAAATGTACTGAGCGCTTTGTAAGAACATGACCAGCTGTTTGACTGTTTTAAAGGAGGAAAGAGGATACACGCTGCATCCACGTTGCACTTTTCCTCTGCCGTTACTTCTTTGAACCTACTTCAGACATTAGTCAGTGTGTGTTTAGTGTCATGCCAGCCATGTGGATGGCATATGCTAACTCTGTAAATGGGTGGAGTGGGGTATAAGTGTGTGTGGTGACCAGTAGCTCTCACTTATGTCCTTGAACTGTAACTTTGATGTGAGTTGGAGGACGCCAGTGGTGGAAAGGTGACGGCTAAGGTGAACTTGTGTATGGAAACAATTCAGTTCAGTTGCAAGCAGTGTTCAACAGTAGCCACATGAAAGGCCCCTTTGTGGGGCTCTGCTACCTTACAGATGGTCAGCTTCCCTCGTCCATTAAATAATAACAGTGCTCTATGTCTCCCTGGGCCAGATGTGCTGAACGGGTATGATGCGAAATGGAAACAAATCAGCCGGGCTTTACTCTTTAATTGAGCACTGAGTGTTTACTTTCTTGAGACTGTCATAATAGACTCCAAAATTCCCATAAAACTCAACTCTGAGGGCAGATTATCCCATTTAGCACCTCTTGACAGTGTTTTCCACATGAGACGAGTCTTAAGTGCAGTTCTGCTGGTGGCCAGACTTCCACACGGGACTGGCCACATCTTTAGTCACTCCTTATTTCTGCTCTGTGATCTTGCACTTAGAGGCACCCCTTGTAAAAGCAGCAGTCGCAGGGAGGTCGCCCTGACATCTTTATCATAATTGCCCTAAATACCCCCATTAGAGAGGCTAGCCAGTATCCTCAATAACACTAGTCATCCCTGGTAGCACTGGTGCATCTAATTGCCTGGGCCTTTTTTGAAAGATTGCCTGACATCAGCACGGTTCCCTATGGGCTGGCCCTCTTCATTCTCTGCCCAGCAAAGCATATCGTTATCGCAGCCAGCAAAGAGACCTGGCCTCCCCTGCTCCTGGATAATTAACTGTCTGGCTTAACTGCATAATGGAAAAACGAACATTGGATGTATGGTAGTTATTCAAGCAGGCCTTGGAGAGGAGAGGTATAAGACAATACAGGGGTCATTCATGCTCACCATTTTTCAGTGGGATGGGTGATAATTTACAAAGATAGAAAGTCATATTGGAGGCAGAAGCTAGTTATGGAGGATCGGTTTCATATGATAATTAGACCCATATGCTAATTGCTGGAGAAGCTTGATGAATTCTTCCAGCCTAGCTCTCCATTCCAATGCTGGCTCTGCTGTCAGCTGTCCCCAACGTCCCCCACTTCAAAGACTTGAACCATCTTTACATAGCATTACATTTACTCCATCTCTTCCTGCATTGGAACAACAGTTCTCCCCAACCCCACCCAGCACAAACAAGAAAAGATGAAAAACAGAAGGGGGGGGGGGGGGGGGGGAAAAGGGGGGGCC
>VUQR01010590.1:22578-38606 GCA_015108515.1 Hemichromis elongatus | reverse complement strand
AATGAAAAACCCCCCCCCCCCCCCCCCCCCCCCCAAAAACAAAAAAAAAAAAAAAAAAGGGGGGGGGGGGGGGGGGGGGAGTAAAGGGGCGTCTGCCATTGTTTGACATTTACAAGTCTCTTAGTGAAATGTATGATGCACATCCTCATGAGTGTGTGCGCGCAAGTGTAATTAGAACACGGCAGGCATGTGTTTGTCTTTGTGTTGTTGTATGGTGGAGGTATCAAGGACAAGTGCATTAATGAGCACCTGGAGAGGAACAGCTTGTGTCTCCTGGTTAGTGTGACCGCGAGCAGGGCACAGACTCCTTCACTGACTCAGATGACGTGACTGATGGAGGGGGAGGTTTCTGTCAGATCTGGGGCACTCCCAGGAGCTGCAGTTTGTCTCGGCTGACAACAATGCTCACCAAAGGGGCCCTCATCCCACACATCAGCTGGAAAGGCAAGAGAGGGTGCTGTCCTTCCCTCTGTACTTTTGTTAAATTCTCCCAAATTTGATGTGTTTTTATATTGCCGTTTTATGACCAGGCATGCTAATATTTGAAGTTGAAGTTGTATTTAAGCATGCGGTGTGATTTGGCAATACAAGAAAAAAAAAAAGAAAAATCCACATGATAAGTCTACTCAGAAAAGGATGAAATAAATTATCCACAAATGCTGTTTTGATAGTTGTGAATGGCAAAAGAACAAAGAAGCGGACTCATATCCTCGCTTACATATGGATTGAACAGGATACATATGGGAGTAGAGAAAAGAAAAGACTGGCAGGATTTTGGAGTTTGGAATAACTTGAAAGTGTGCTGAGGTACTGAGTTTACCATATAATGGGGGAAAAATGAGCACACAGAATCACCCCTGCCACTTAACAATCATAAAGCTGTGTCTGTGTTATACCACTGACAACAAATGTATTACTAGACGCACTGTTTGGTGTTACACCCGCTAATGGAAATGCTTTCACAGTGTAAACTGCCTTACATTCTTTTCAATATCTTGTGTCCTCATCTGTACAAAACCCAACAATGGCCTGTCATGTTCCTTCCAGTTGTTATGACATGAAAGACAAAGCTGTGCAAACAAACTGAGCAATATGTCCCAGACAGATGACTTTACACTGGACTTAATGGGATGCGAGCATGAAATAAACAAACTACCATTTTAGAGCACCTGGAAGTGCAACAGCTTTCTGTGATTAAACTGAGGTGTCTTATGGAGTGTAAAACATTTACCTAGGAAACAGTAGATGACTAGCTATAACTGTGCTCTGGACCTTTCAGTCATATCACATGGGTATCGCAACTAGCAGACTAGGTTTTTGCCAGTTGCATACAGATGATTACTTTTAACTTATTCCTGTCAATGTCGAAAATGCTTAGAAAAAAAGTGGAAATTCAAGTAGCTGCTACTGCATGACGACTGGGCAAATTCAATCTGCCAATGATGGCCATGTGATGTTCCTTAAATTCCCAGAACAAGTATTTCTTGTCCTTGCAGGGACATTATATTCTCGACAACGGCAACGTTTGCTTTAATCAGATGGGGGACGACGTGACAGAAGCGACATGTTTTGAATCAACCGCGTTGATATTGCCTGTTCACTGCATTCACCTGTACTTACCTTTGAGGTTTAGCCAGTGATGGCTTTTCAAGGTTTCGATCCATTCACGACAGAGCCGCTGGTTTTATAGGTACAATGGCTCTCTACAGCAGATTTAAACACATGATACTCATTACAGTGGGGGCATCTAGGGAGGAAGGAGCACAGAAATCTGGAAGGACAATGTCCTTTTTTTCTTTGTCACTTTGTATCGCTTGGTTTTAATATTATAAACTTTGGATTAAAAAAATGAACTAAGGTGTTTTATTTCACCTTAAGCTATTTAAAAGTTTAATGGACTTTAAACAGGTAGCGTTGCTGATAAAATCTGCGAGCAGTATGCTGAGTGCTAAGTATAGCGGTGGAATTAATAAAGCTATTGATATATTCATTCCTCTTAGCGATTTTTTAAAAACACCCAGTCAAGCATATGGGTGGATTTATGCTTGTGCTACAGCTGCCCATGTTTACCATCCTCCACCTCAGGCACTTTCCACTGAGAGAAAGATGCTGGCTAGGGTGCAACTCTGCAAATCCCACCTGGATGTGGCATTTGTAATAAACAACCTAGGGGCATGGCTGCTATCCTTTATCTTCACTCCTAGTGCTCTTCCTGAAGATCCTTCAATACTGTTTATAGGCTCCCGAACAGCCTCTAATTTGTATCTTGATCACTGGCTTATAACCTGTGCTTATCCCGAGTAAGACTATGGGTAATATGTGAGACGGCTGTTTCCTGCATGCTCTCTTTTTTCTTTGCCTTTCACACGCACATGCACTACACTCTTATTCACTGTGATAGCACATGAGGGGGAAGATATAGTTATTCAGGGAATTATCTGCCTCATTGGTGCCATATCTCATCCCATGCGTTTGTGCCAAATGGCCATGTTTCCATGGAGCCTGCCTGTGTTTACTGTGACGTGCCATGGCAGGGCCCTTTCTGGTACAGAGGGACTTAGTGCACAGCAGTGGAGGGTATTTCAGTCCCCGTCTGGAGTTTTGGGGCTTACTTTTCCAGCTCTCCCCTCTTCTCCCACCTGCTCTCCTTGCTGTTCCTTCACTGGGTGCCTGTGTGGCTGTATGCTGGTGCTCCTGGCCCTGTTCTTAGACAGACAAGGCTAATTGAAAGGGAAGGCTGCTCTCTGCTGATCAGCTCTGACAGCAGTGTCTTGCCAGAGGTGGGTGTGCCACCCCATGCTGTGTTTTCACAGCAAAATAACAGTGCTGTTGTGAAAAAACACAGACCATGCCACAACTACCCGGGCAACTTGCCAGGGGAGCCAGATGAATTTTGCGGACAGAAGAAAGAGGGGAAGCCCCCTTTTTCTACTTTACGACTTCAGGGAGGAGAGCTGTGCCAGCATTTAGTAGAAATCTAACAGGCATTTCTGTCATTTCTTCCAGGGCTACAAACAGATAAATCCGTGTCTGCAACAGCTAATAATAATAATGTTTGATCACAGATGCACAGTCTCATTTGCACTGTGTTCCACTGTTAAAGAATAAAAGGCTCGTTCAAATCGAAATATTCATTAATAACCAAGACCTCATCCCTGAAATTCCCCTGAGGTTAGAACAAAAATATAAATTGAAGAGATATCAAACACTCATTTGCCACAAAAAGCTGAAGCTTAGCAGCATAACTACAGTTCTTTAAAAACTGGTCTGCGTGTATTTTGACTGGCTGTCATATGTAGGTAATTAAATCTTTTAAGTCAGAGCGAGATAGTCTCAACAAAGCATTTCTTTTCCATTTGCTTCAGGTTCTTCTTAACACCTCTTCTTAACTTTTGTGATGTGTCTTAGGCCGCTTGCAGGTCCAACCCACTGCCAATATCGGAGGTGCCACTATCCAGTGTGACTTAATGCACCAGGACAGGCTGGGACCCCTCAGCAGGCCCATCACGGACAGCTGTGATTACGGCTGACAATAATTTATGGTTCCTTCTGATTGAAAACATGAGAGCCGGAGATTGAAGGACTGGTGTGGAGTCAAGGCACCACCTTAAGATATAAAACTGAGGCCGCAGCTGCTGTCAGAAGCGGGACTCCTGCCAAGCTCTGCAGGCCTTCTGCCCATACAGACAAACACAGGCTCTCGTTTCTCTCTGTTTTCTCTTCCTTTCTATTTTCATTCCTTCATCTCTTGGCCTAGTCTCAGCCCTCCTCTGCTTTGTTTCATGTGTAATACTCATATGCTACAGGCATATTTTAGGCAGTACTTTTCACTTTATCGATATCACAGTGAATGTTCATTTTCTCATAAGAAATATTTGATCAAATAAGATGTACTTTGCCAGGGTAAAAATGGCAAACTCCTGCCAGTCTTGTAGTACAGGTTGTACAAATATGTAAGGTATGGCATAAAATAATAAAAAATTTCATGAAAGGAGGTAAAAATGTATATTATGATAATATGACTAATGTTGAGGAATGCTGTTTGTAATAACTGCAAAATGAAAGAGGAACAAGCACTCATCCACCCTGGCTGATCAGATGTCTGTAGTGTGAGATTTTACAGCCTTGAGATTACCCCTCTAATCCTAACAATAGCACCATGCAGCTGGTTTGAACAACTTTCTGCACCATTGTTTACGTTGTCATCCCTTCTGGATTGTACTCATGAGAAATAACCAATTTAGTGGATTTACATTTACTATTTCAATGCGATGCCCAGGGATAAGGACTCCTACCCCCAGAACATGTGTGTTTGTAGTTGTGGGTTTTTTATTTTTCTAAAGGAAGCCTTAGACCAAATAGAAGGGGTATCAAAGCTTCTAAGGTCATAATGCTGAAATTAAACAATTCCTGGATTCCTTAGAAAAAGATTCAGATTATGTGGAACTGAATCAGATCTCAAATACCACTGAGTAAAAAGTGGTAAAAAAGTGGCAATTTTCCAAATTGCAGTATGCTAATGAGAGAAGTGTGTATTTGCTCAATACAGTGTGTGCACAATGTAAGATAATAAAGATAAAAAATAAAGTGATAACTCTTTTGTGATGTTTAAAGGTCTCAAAATTTACCACTCTCGCCTCTTGGCAGCTAGAATATGTTCTGGCCCCCTTGAGTCCATGAATTAGACAAGTAGAGGACAGATGGATGGATGGATGGATGGATGGATGGATGGATGGATGGATGGAAAAACCTACATAAACATCTACTTGTCCATTTGAGGCATATTGTCATTAAATATTTTAAAATGTTTGCATTTAGTCATATAGAAGCTGTTTAATAAGTATACACTCACCAGCCATTTAATTCTTTCATGCATGTTTAACTGCATGTTGATGCAAATATGTAATCAGCCATGGCCGATGTCTCTGTTGACACCAGAGATCTGAGAACTCTTGCCCTTTTTTTTATAGAAAGGTAACAGTCACTCAAATAACAACTTGCTACAACCAAGATATGCAGAAGAACATCTCAAAATGCAAAGGCAGCACGGTGGCGTCGTGGTTAGCACTGCTGCCGCACAGCAAGAAGGTCCTGAGTTCAATTTCACCATCAGGCCGGGGTCTTTCTGTGTGGAGTTTGCATGTTCTCCTTGTGTTTGTGTGGGTTCTCTCCGGCTTCCTCCCCCAGTCCAAAGACATGCACTTTGTGGGGATAGGTTAACTGATCAATACAAATTGCCCATAGGTGTGAATGTGAGAGCGAATGGTTGTCTGTGTCTCTATGTGTTAGCCCTGCGACAGACTGGCGACCTGTCCAGGCGGAAGCGAATGGATGGATGGATCTCAAAATGCACAAGTAGATGGGCAACCGCTGTAGAAGACCACAGCCTGTCAGCAAAGAACAGTAAGCTGAGGTTGCAGTTTGCATGGGCTAACCAAAATTGGGCAACAGAAGATGCTCTGATGATGATCTCAAACTGGTTTCTTGAAGAGGACAGTAAGTTCACTGTACTCAAATTGCCTCTATAGATCTCAGGCCAATTGAGCACCTTTTAGCTGGAACGGAGGTTAGTCATGGATGCGCAGCAGAAAAATTCAAGGATTCAAGGATTAAAAAAAAATCACTTTGATATGGACTCAAATCTGTTTCCAGCACCTTGTGAATCTATGCCATGAAGAATTAAGACACATCTGAAGTCCATCCTTTTAACAAGATGTGCCTGCTAAAGCAGCTGGCTAGTGTATATATTTACAATATGATGTCATTTTCTACCACTGACTCATTCTGCCACTCTGCTACCTGTTTATGTAAAAATAGCACCTCAGTCTAAGGATGAAATATGTTTCCTCTCAGAGCACAATGGGTTACAAAAAACTCAGAGTTAAATGAACAAGAGAGGGAACGGAATCTCCCCTAAATTTAAGACACACGGCTTTGTTGTAATTTTTAGACGTCTCGGTTCATATGGCTACTGGATTTAAAAAAACAAAAAACAAAACCCACAAACATGTACTGACTGCACGGAGCTAATGAAAAACCTGCCATCCACTAATACAACAACGTGACAAATGAAAGAGATGAAAGAAGCACAAAGTTAATGATATAACTTGAATTTGCCTGGTGTTCTATGCTCTGTTCATTTACTCCAGTATGTGTTGAGACAGGCTTTAGTATCCCGTGACAGGCATTAAAAAAAAAAAAATGGTGGAAAATCAACTTTGTTTTGGGCAGGGAAAAATTGTGTGGAATTTGCTGTACAAATACAAAATGTTTCTTTTAGGACTAGTTTGTGGGTGTGTTTGGAATTAACACCAGTACAGCAATAACCGTGCACAAACAGTACATGGATATGACTGATGATACATCATTTCAAGACTAGGAAAAGTGTTTATTGTGTGCTGTGTGAGGACATTTCTTGGTGATTTAATGAAGTATATTAGCCATACTCAAATATTCCAGCCTCCTTTGCTATGTCTGACAAACTGAGGACAAACGCAAATGAAAATCTCTTGACTTCAACCTGTTAAATGGTGCAAGATGACTTATTAATGATTTTTAAAAATACACATTATACTATTAGAGGAAAAAAAAAAGAAGAAGCAGAAAGTGGAACTGACATTATGGCAGAGATGCAGTTTTTTTGTTGCAGTGTTTGTTGCCGGTTACTTGATGTTGTACAGCTCACAGAAGGCTGATACTATCAGACTTGCTATATCCTTTTCTCTCTCATCTCCCTCCCTCTCTCCCCCTCCGCCTTCCTTGCTCACATTCACTCTCTGCCACCTGCACACACTCGCATACGCACACTTCGATGGCATAAAAAAGACTGCTTTCTGATGAATAAATTTGTATATTTTAGAACCTATCCCTGTTTCAGCACGTATTCTCCAGAGGCCCTGCCTTCTTCTCTCCTGAGTTCCCCTGCAACCCAGTGGAGTCATTAGTCTGCTTGCTGTGTTGAACTCTTTAATCATCTGTGTGTTACATAAAAAGAGGACTATTCCTCAGTGACACACAACGGCATGCTCAGCTTGGTTGGGGTTTGCTTTGATGTGTATAGGCTGTTGTGTTGTGTCTGCTATAGGCTTCTTCAGACTCAGTTTTTCCATTTCTCTGTGGAGGTGAGATAAGATGTCAGTCTTCCTCTTGTTGCTGTAAAGATGTGACTGCGGCTGTATAGTTTGCTGCAAAATAAGAGCATCAAGCCTGTGTAGACATCTATACCACTGCAGTGTAGTCTAAGGTTTGCCCCTGTTCTTATGGTTCCTGGAATATGTAAACATTTTTTCCCGTGTGATGAACGTATAAGTGGTTCATGTCTTCGATAGATAAGGCTTAAACGGTAAAGCAGTTACTCTTAAAGATGTATCCACAATCTTTTTCTGTCTTAAAACTTAATGTAAATACTCAAACACACCCACACGCACAAATACAGTGCATGATGAAGCATCAGTGTTCCATGGGGATGTAGGCAGGCGCCTGCTGCTGTGGTATCAGGTTGCAGGTCTGTCCGACACAATGTTGAGGAGTTGCCCGGGGGCTCGACCTGAAAGGGCAGAACAATGGAGCCGCAGTGCAGACGGAGCAGCAGAGGGCACGGCAAGCCGATCTGTCAGCCTGGCAGAGCTGCGCTCTCTTCTCCGGCCTCAGACCTTCTCCTTGCACATACAATGGAGGGTGGGAGGTCAAGAGCAAGAGGAAATGGTGGGGAATTCCCAGCATTCTACAATAAAATGGACTCCTCTATTTTGGTGACTATAGGAATAGGACTTAGTTAGGCTACACCCAGAATTTGTTACAACTTTCAGCGATTACAGTGAAGTCATTTCTGTGGCTCAGCGTGCAGCTGGAGGCAATTTATGGGTCAATGGTCACTGCTCATAACTTTTGTGCAAAATTGTCTGGCTTGTCTTTGTGACAGCTGAACTTGCACCACGAGGCTAATACTGCACTGTCGCCATGGTTATCACAACAAGTTACTGGACAATCTGGGTACAAATGATGTTTTCAAAGAGTCAAATGTTTTCAGTATTGGTCACATTCTGTATGTATTGGAACGCTGTAAAGGTTGTCGCGATGCACATCTAAATAGACAGTAAATTTAATTACCTTGAACCATGACATTTGGTGAAGCTGAATATATGTGATCTCCTTAAAGGATATCACTTTAAACCAGCTTTCCTGTGAATATATACAGAACAACTATAATATCTCCATTTTCTGCTTTTATCTATCATCCACATGCACTGCCCCCAATCTTTTCGGGGAGGAAAAAGCGTTTAGTCAGGGCTGTGTACAAACCAAGGTCCCGAAGTCCGCTACCCTCGGAGTGGTGACTAAGGGGGGCTAGTGAAAGCCAGATTTTGTAAAAGCTCTTAATAAGACACAGTGTGATATATAAGCCCGCAGGCGGCAAAGCTCTGTGTGCAAACACTTCAACCACTCGTGTGATAGGGCAATCTGTGTATGGAACAGTGAATGGCCTAACAAGTCTGTTATTTCACACGCGACCCTATTTGGCCTCTCTGATATCCTTAATTTGGTAGCTGAATTTGATATAGTGCTGCAAATATTTGCTTAGGCACATTTACTCTGTTTGCCTGGTATGTTACGATAAACAAACCGCAATGGTGTACTGAATGTAATAAATGTTAAACAGTGCATGCAATTATATACTTCACATATCTGGCTCTCCACACTGAAAGCAGGCTTTGTGGACCTGAGCTCTATTTTGACAGATCGTTATTCCCCTTCCTGACCACCAAGGGACACATTCAGAAATTAACCGTTTATGAGATGCCCGGGGTAGATTACAAATTTTAGCCTATATATCAGTGTGAAGAAAACAAACATTTTGACATAAAATTTTCACAGTTCAGGATAAAAAACACATCAAAATGAGCAGAGAAAGAAGCTCCAACTTCAAAAGTGTACTCCGTCTAAGGTGCCTTAGACAGAGTACAGTCATGTGAAAAAGGAAGTTTTTTGCAAGAGTCCAGTCCTGCAAGTTTTTGCAGTACTGTTAAAAAACAAAACCAGAAAAAAAAAACTATGCATAAGAATTAAGGGGGTAAGTAGCAGCCAGGTGCTGCTAATCAACTGCGCTTAATTAATGAATTATCAGCCAGTGTGAGCACCTCGATAAAAGCAGACATTTTGGCAGTTTGCTGGTCTGGAGCCCCCAAATGTGCGTTAACACAGTTTCACAATCTTCTCTGGAGTGAACGTCACAGCAAATTTACCCAAAGGTCAGACTATACAACACTCAGAGTAACTGCAGGAAAACCCTCTTAGACTCAGGCCTCCGTTAGCATGTTAAATATTAAAGATCACGACAGAACTATTTGAAAAAGATTGAACAAGTATGGCTTATGGGAAAGGGTTGCCAGGAGAAAGGCTCCTATCTCTAAAAAGAACATGGCAGCACAGTTTAGGTTTTCAAAGTTGCATCTGAACAAACCACAAGACTTCTGAGACAACGTCCTTTGGACACACAAGATCAAAGTGCACCACAACACAGCATATCAGCACCTCATACCAATTGAAAAGCGCAGTGGTCGAGGGGTGACGATTTGGGCTTTTCAGGGTTTTTTGTAGCCACAGGACCTAAGCACCTTAAAGTTACTGTGTCTATCATGAACTCTGTATCGGAAAGTGTTCTAAAGTCAAATGTGAGGCCATCTGTCTGACAGCTAATGGCTGAAACTAGGTCATGCAACAGAATCTCAACCACAGCAGCAACGCTACAAGCAGAAAGATTGAAGAAGAAAAGAATCACTGTGTTACAATGGCCTAGTCAAAGACCCCAGCCTGACTGAAACACTGTGGCAGGACCTTAGGAGAGCAGTGCATTAGTGGATGTCAGTTATCTGCAGCAAAACTGAAAAGAAGCATGGGCCAAAATTCTTTCACAGCGATGTGAGACACTGATAAAGTCATACAGAAAATGATTACTACAAGTTATTGCTCCTAAAAGTCTTTCTACAAGCTATCAAATGCACTGTGTGCTTACTTAGGTGTACTTTGTTTTTAACAGGACTGCAGTCATGCGAAAACTTTCTTCTTCATGTGACTGAATGTACTGTATAACCAATCCAATGATCTAGAACCAAATGCAGATTTAAACAAAGACCAGTGAGTGCACAGACTGAAGTCCAAAATTTTAATGAACTCAGCAGAGGGCATGCACGCGGCGGCACTCTGCATAGTAACTACAGCAGTCAGGTAAGAAAAACATTCCAAGGTTCCAAAAACACACAATGCATAAAGATCCTGCAAGATACTAAAAAATAGAGTCGTCAAGGTGCAAGCAGAAATCACAAAAGAGAGACTCGGGGTAAAGATAAAAAAAAAAACACACACACACACGGAACTATCTAACAACCAAAAAAACTTAGCAGAAAAACTTATCATAGTGCAGATGTAAAACCATCTGAAACAAGTCAGTCCCTTTGATCTCTTTTTTCTAAATACGTGATTTTAAGACTACCTGAGCTTGAGACTCATACGTGGACTTTTCTTCTGCCTTTTTAGACTTTAAAGTTATTTGTTGTTGGTTCTCTTTTCTTTTGCTCACCTTAACTGAACAAACGAGGCAATGGCAAGTTAAGGCCTATATGTTACTTCAACAAGTTTTATCATATCGCTTACTTACGCCTCACCCTTTACATAAACGCCCTTCCACCTCCGCTATTATTCCTATTATGTCCACCATGCTGCAGTAAAATCCAGATGAGAGTTTTTTTTTTGTCAGGGTTTGACTGACTTTTGCTGCAAGAGATCAAACAGGAAACTGCACAAAAAAAGACTCACAACTAATGCAAATATAGCTTCGAGGACTCACTCTCGTCTCACGGAGGCAGAATGGCCCTTCCTGCATGATGTTTTCAACTAAAGCACTATTGCGCATTGTTACAGTTGGGGGTGTTTTTCTCTTGATTTTAAGCTTCAAGTCAAAAACAACTGATTGTGCTCTGAGAAGATTCTGGGCGTAATAGCGTGCTTCTCTGCTACCACTGTGATTAATTACCTCAAATTCAGCCTCACAATGGAAGGAGTCAGTGTGCGCGATCGGTGGAAAGTGGGGCATCAGCAGTCAGCTGTATTTGGATTATAAGTCAACTTGGTCTGTGCTACATGCTGAATCAGCTGTTTCTGCATGAGGACAGTGAATGATCTTAATCCTGTATGTCTAGGTAACCTTCTCTGCACGGGGATGAATGCAAGAGTAGCACAGTTTATGGTATTGCAGAAAGGCTACCATGCTGCATGAACAGCAAAGAGAGTCCTGTTTTAGTGCTGCAACTTTGTACCGTTTTCTGTGAGCATACATTCTGTAGTTTCAGGGGGCACAGGCAGTTTCTTTTACTTCGTGATAGTTGTTCTGAAGTAAGCTTTTCTCGGGACGGTGACAGCTTGCAGCACTGGTGTGTGAGGAGGAGAAGACAAAGCACTCTGTACTCTGAGGCTGTGTGTGATTAATGACAGAGGTGTGTGTTGCAGTGGGCACCCTCGGAGCAGCTACAGATCAGTCTTCCTGTAAGACAAATCTGACACTCACCAACCCACCGCCCTACCTGCTACCCCCTCGCCACCATCAAACCCTCAGCTTCTTGCAGCCAAGTGCACCCAGCGCGACATTGCACTCATAAATCATCGTAAACAAAGCATGTTTAATCTGTGACGCGCAGGCCTGACACGCAAATTTATTACCTGTTGTAGGAAAACTGCATATGTCCCACTGAGTCAAGCCTCTATTTACCTTTGAGAAACCAGTAAAACACTGGAAAGACAAAGTCCGCAACAAAGGAAGATGATGATGGCAATGTCTTTCGGGCTGAATTCGGGAGACAAAGCTTCGCTTTACTCAACCATCGAGCTGCCTTTTCACGGTGGATGACATGCTTGCACGACTTTCTCGACTGCACTTGCCAAAAAGATTTAGGGATTTTTCTCAAGCACATTTGTAAAACATGAATACCAAATTATCTCTTGTGGATTAGAGTTGGATAGCTGCTGTATGCCTGGTGTGAGTCATAATGCTTAGTGAGAACTGGGCACCTACTACCTTCAACTGCATGTTAGGGTAGCTTTTTAGCTTTTCAGGAACTGTGCAGTAATAGCGCATTGTGGAGGAACAGGTAATTGTGCTTAAAGAAAGCAGTTTAGCAGCAACATATGTAAACAAACCAGTAAACACAAGTTAGGAATGGCATTTCAAATTATATGCTAAATTAGAGTCTACTGTTAAACAGCATTTGGATCAGAATGGAGGACACCGTCTTCTTTAAATCCTGCCTACAGGTACAGTACACTGAGAGGAGATTTAGATATCTTTTGGCTTTCCTGCTATACAGTCTGACAAATTCAATTACTGTAGCATTAGCTTGATGTGCAATCGTAACTAAAATGCCAAGGAGAACTGGCTGAAAGGCAGGAATTAAAGTGGTTTCTCCCACACATTCCCTTCCGCAGACTCCCCTGATCCGTCTCGTTCTCAACATGTCTTTTCACTGGAAATGGTGGGAATGAGAAGTGATGGCACCTGCTCACTGGCTTTGGCAATGTCAGAAACTCACACGTACACAGACACGCTCGCACACGTTTTTGCTTATGATGCAATCATCGAGTTAGAAAATCTGTGAAATTAGCCAACAGTGAACTGCCCGAGTACAAAATCATCATTTTCACTCATAGAAAATTAAAGATTTATTTTAAAAAAACAAAAAAACAAGTACTTTTGAATGTTTTCTTTTACTAATAAGGAGAAGAAAACAGGTGTATGTTAAGAAAAAAAACCCCACAATATGTTTGTGAAATTACTCAGCAGTACGTGGCACTGTTAATCATTTGAGTCATTCCAGGTGATTAATTAAATCGATATTAGAGACAAAATGAATAATGGCAAGAGCAGATTAATTCTTGACCTTGTTCAATTTTTAATGAGCTCTGTACAATTGAGACTAAATTTCAGAAATGGAACTGTAGACTTGTGTGAATATTGCAGATAATTAAAGAACTTGTGTTATTATCCGAACCTCTGCACATCTGCTGGAAAAAGGGGGCCTATCAAGCAAACAAGACAGAATGGATGTTTGAGCTACTCCCCCTTGCAGCTGATAAGCATTCAGTAGAGCGATAAACAGAGACGAATACATTAAGAAACCCAAGAGACTGATAATCTCAAGAGGGATCATCAGCTCATCATAAGGACCTTTGTATGCTGTCGTTCTCTGCCTCAGGAACCGCTCAACAAAACTACTGCAGAGTGTCAAACTTGTACAGAAGTGAGGCATAACAAGCGAGAAACATCACAGAACTCTTGCAAAGTTATACCTGTCATTATTTCTATAGAGCAAATAAACCGAACCCGCAGCGCCTTGCTTTGCACAGAAGACATCTGATTGCTGGCTGACCATTAAACCTAAGCGGCCACCTTTCACCAGACCCACATTCACTGGAGTGCACGTGTATCGTGTTAGCTACTCCGCTCTCCTCAGCAAACTTGTATCCTAAGGAATTTCGTTTCGAGTGTCACTTCTTCACATTAACAGTTGTCTGCTATTTGGAGCTTGAATGCCTTGGTTACTTTTAATTACAGTAGGTAATGAGAGAAGACTTTCAAACTGTGAGACACGGAGTATTTTTAGATCTCGATCTTGATTATCTAACACATTGCTGCGGTCGACTCAGATATGACATTGTTGGAAGACTTTCTGTACCATCAATATGATTAAAATCGGTCTGGTGGAAAAGCTGTAGCACTTTGAAAAAAATATCATTTCAATCAATTGACACTTTTCTATGATGCTGTTATATCTCTTCTGAGACTGAAAGTAGTTTCATCTTATGCAGCTCTGTAACTTTCACATTTAATAAATTAACTTGTTTGGTGGTTATGTAAGAAGATACACTACTATTTTCTAATGGTTGACTTATATATCAGAGTCATTATAAATATAGTTATTCAGTTATATCAGTGATATTCAGCATGACAGTTGTTAGCAGTGCATGTCCCATGACTAAGGTGTAATGTGCGGCGAGGAGAGAACCGAGGATTGGTGAGGAGTGTTGAGGGGTTTTAGAACTGTTGTTTTAATGAGCCTCAGATAATGAAATGTTATTTTAGATCCTTGTAGTCTCAGTGCTGTCTTAGGAAATTGTGTGACTTTGAGTTCTGTTTGTGCTTTTCTCATTTACAACATAAGCATCTATTTCTTTCCTCTCAATCATAAGATAGATCAGACTTGACTTGTATGGCTTAATAAAGCTAGCTGCATGCATTTTTTAATTGGAGAGTGTCTGGGTCTATTTGTGGTCTGGCGCAATGTAAGTTGGAAATGCCAGCTGTCGGCATCAAAGCCCTGCTGGAACAAACCATTATTTGCCATGTCTGTTCAGCTGGTTGAAATGCATCACTTACTGTGTCATATATGTAAAAAAAAAAAATTCTGCTTAATTGAAAAAGGCAAACAAACATTTGATAAATGAGAAAAATAATGTGACTTTTTTTTCACACAAAAAAATGTATAATTAACTACATTAGCATTAATTCTTTAAAAAAAAACTGTTTTAGAGAAAATTAGTTTTTTATTCTATCATCATCTATCATCCTTCTCACAGAGAAGGGGGGTTAAAAAAAGTCCTCGACACCTTCATCTGTGAAGCTATGACTGACAGCTGTGGCTGGTCTAGAGAGCCATGAGCCAAGCCCCATCACATAATGCATGCCCAACATGTCTATGTCCATCTGGGGTCCTACCCTTCAAACCACTGCCCCTTGCTCTCTGCCGGCAGAGAGACCAAGGGACAAGAGAAAGAACAGGGTGTGAAGACGGGCCTCGTAGGGCTCTGAGGGAAGCATCCAAAGCCAGCTGGTCTGGCTTTGAGGTAAATCAGTGGGTATAGTGACACAAAGCAGCAGAAAGAAGACTTGTGGGCAGAACAGAAAGAAGAAATAAGGAAAGTCAATGCTTGCAGAAGGAAAGGTGGAGATCGGAACAGCAGGTTCTGTGAAGGCGCATGTAGAACAACAGGTAAGACACAGGTGTCACAAAGGGTTGTGAAGTGAAATGTGAAAGTTTTATTTCCCCATACAGAATAGTGTGGGTTACAGATAGTTTTTCATATATTAGTCTACTGCTTTTAATTGGATTAAACTGGCAGAGGTAATGCAGATTAGTATGATGGTGTTTTTCTGTATTCTTAATAGCACAAGTTTTGTTGTTGTATGTTCTTTTTTGCTAACCTCAGTTTGAGATGATGGTAAGACACGTTAACACAAAAGTGCTGCTAAGGTGATATCTGGAAGAACTTGGATCTACGTTGCTGCCATTTGGCATCAGCAGGAACTCATAAAGGATCACGACAAAGCTGATTATTATTATTTTTTTCGTTATGAGATGCAATATTGTTGTACGAATAATGTAGTTGTTGCAATAACAGAATATTATAATATTTTTATATGCTACAATATATCAAAGAGGCTTCAACTTTTACCACAAAGACAATGAAAGAATACTTATTAAAATACATAAAGTATATGTTTTGCTCTGTCTGGATAAAGAAAAGAAAACTATTTTCAAAGATAAATCCAGCACCAGCATCTTTATGATATAAGACCTACTGGGTGCAAAATATTTGCAAAATTATCTTTTGCTATTGACTACAATTTCAGCCATCCACAAATTACAGGAAAGGTTTCAATGACTTCATCGAAGTGTAACAACTGCATGAATTGCTCACTAGACTAAAAGTACTTCAATGTTTAACAAAAAACAAAACAATACTTGCTAACACTGTCATGTGGCGTTTATGGATACATAGTAAATTTGGGAAACACACAAAATAATAACAATTAAATGGCCTCTTAGAGAGAACAACCAGGAATGTACGTTGCCTTGCAATATGATGTTATGGTTTAAAATGCTAGCATGATTTTCAGAATCAAATGGAGGGCAATGTTAATCAATACTTGGCGATAGATAGAATGGAAACACTATTACTCCCCTTTTGTTTAAGGAATTATT
>VUQR01010588.1:7403-44615 GCA_015108515.1 Hemichromis elongatus | reverse complement strand
TGCTGTGGAAGAGAGACAGAGATTAATAACAGGTATGATTCAATGCAGAGAGGTCTATTACCACACAGTGAGTGAGAAAGGTGACTGGAAAGGGAAAAACTCAATGCATCATGGGAATCCCCCAGCAGCCTACGTCTATTGCAGCATAACTAAGGGAGGATTCAGGGTCACCTAAATTCACACTGTAGACACTGTACACATTGTACACCATTGCACTGCATCCCCGAAATTTTAATGAGATCAACCAAATATGCACCCTGCAATGCAAACATCCGATGCAAGTTATTCAGTCTTTAACCTGGCGATTGCACTGGTTTGTGAACAGCGTGGGTAGTATTCCAATGTGGAAAGTATCACAGTGTTATACTCCTAAATTAAGATGTTGCTGTTAACTACTGACCAGTGCACATGTAAAGGAAAACATCCATCAATTTTCTTCTGCTTATCGAGGGTTGATTCACAGGGGCAACAGCTTAAGTAGAAAAGCCCAGACCTCCAGCTCTCTGGTCACCTCCTCCAGCCATTCTTAGGCCAGGCAAAGATATAATCTCTCCAGCGAGTGCTTGGTCTGCCTCAGGGCCTCCTTTTAGGTGGGACATACCAGGAACACCTCACCCATGAGGCGCCCAGGAGGCATTTTGGGTGGCTGTAGCTCAGGAAGTAGCGCAGGTCACCTACTGATCGGAAGGTTGGTGGTTCGATCCCTGGCTAGTCCAGTATGCATGCCAAGTATCCTTGGGCAAGATACTAACCCCAAGTTGCTCTCCGATGCATCCATCGGAGTGTGAATGTGGTTAGACAGCACTAAGTGTAGTAAAAGTAAAAGTGCTTGTGAGAATGGGTGTGACTGGGTGAATGAGGCATGTTGTATAGAGCGCTTTGAGTACTCCGGGAGAGTAGAAAAGCGCTATATAAGAAACAGTCCATTTACCATTTTTGTCATATGTTCGAACCACCTCAATTGGCTCCCTTCGATGTGGAGGAGTAGTGGCTCACTCAATCTCTAAGGCAAAGGCCAGCCACCCTCTGGAGAAAGCTAATTTCCGCTGCTTGCATCCGTAATCTCATTGTTTCAGTCATGACCATACCAGCTGAAGGGACGGGCATAGATCAACTGGTAAATCTCTTACCACAACAGACCAGTAGAGCATTCACATCACTGCAGCCACAGCACCAATCCATCTGTTGATCTCCCGCTCCCTCTCCTATTATTCGGGGAAAAGATCCCGAGATACTTAGACTCCTGCACTTGGGGCAGTAACCCATCCCTGACCTGGGATGGGTGAGGACCATGGCCTCCGACTTGGAGGTGCTGCTTCACATTTGGCTGTGAAGCTGGAGGCTACTACCTGATGAACCCAACAGAACCACATCATTAAGAAAAGGTAAAGGAAAACATTACTTTGTAATTGTTAGCTGCAGCCATATGTTTGGTGTATAAACACAGGTGCTTCTGGCAGACTTTGCGTTTTGCTACAAATTTATGTCAAAAAACTCATTCTTAATTCTACATTGATTCTCAGCTCTGCAGGCACATTTTGATTAAAGTGTTTGGAGCTAGATTAAATGTATTTATTTCCCTTCTTTTTGGCAATGAAAGCAGGACAATTCTCTTTGTTTTGCATTAGATTTGAGAAAACAGATAATGCGATATTTTCCCTGGGACACGATTACAACAGTCAGGTAATGCAATAGAATGTAACATCAACACAAAGGAAAGCTGGTGTTCACATCTGGAGGAAAAAGGGTTAAGTCCACAGTAAACAAGTTGTAATGAAAGACAGACAAGATGGAGAGATAGAGAGAGGAAGAGGAAGAAGGGGCAGGAAGGGTGTTCAAAGGGTTTGTTCTCGCATTTGAAAGGAGAATTTACAACAGGCAGGCAAACAACACACAGCAGCAGGGCTTTGAAGTGTCTGGCTATGTGTGGAGATGCCGGTGCTTACATGCCTTGATTAGCTGGAGAGAGTTTCACACCCCCTGCTGCACATGTTGTTGCTGTGATACCCTCACCAAGGAGGGGATGTGGTGATAGTCAGAGACTCAGCTGGAGCTGTCTTCATGAGTGTGTGTGTCATTAGATTGTGTGTGGATGTGCATATAAACGTCTGCAGAGTTGGAGGGGTTACGCGTTAGCATGTGTGCATGAGCAGCTCCGGTGGGTGATGTATGGCGGTGGAGTGCAGTGGTGGAATGCCCTGTGTGCGTGCATTTGTGTGTGTTCGTGGGCCAGACTGTCGGCATAATTGGATTGACAGCTTCAACTGTGAAGGGTGCAGCAGAGTCAACTGGTGTGTGTTCTTCGAGAGCTCTCCTTCATCCACCTCCTCCTCGTTGCCGTTCTCATCTTTTCCTCCCACCTCTTTCTGCTGTGATCCTAATCAAGAAGGAGAAGCCAGCTTGTGGTCGCTGAGGATGGAAATGAAAATCAAAAGGAAGAGGACAGACTTAAAATATACAAATATTTTTAAAACTAAAAATGTGTGTGGAAAACAGTAAAAGTGTACCAAACCTGAATCTTGCAAGAAAGCCAACACTACACATACAAACATGGACTTTTCTAGGAAGAGGTGCCTGTAAGAACTGAAGCATCCAGTGCAATTGGACATTAGCTAGCTTTAACCTGCCAGCTCATAATTAGGAAATCTGTGTGATGCTGGATTGCATACTGGTTTCAATACTTCAATACAAAAAAGGCCAATGGTTAAATTCTTAGTGTATTGGAAGTTTTAACAAATCAAATATAACTCTTGCTAAACTTATATTTCAAGTTTCTCATGCTAATATTTTTACATGATGATAACACAATAACCAAATTAACTCATGTGATCAAGACATTCACTGCAGTGAAACATTCCTAATATTGATCAGCTGATTTTTTAAACTGTCAACACAGTAGAGCCCAAACACTTCTGTGGGATTTTCCTGCTGAGTTACACAAATTAAAAGAATATATGTAATGCCTATTGCTAGACATATTAAACATATAATCCAAATACATTTTTAAACTTACATTAGGATAAACCAAGTGGTTACATGGGTACAATTTGTATCAATTGAGAACATTGCTATGGGACTAATAGCAGTTGTATGTAAACATAAAAACATTTCTGCTTCTGCTCAGATCGCTGTAACTTGTTGAAAGGCAGCAGCTGAAGATCAAAAAGATAATGTATGAAAGAATAAAGTCAATAAAATATTCTACAGGACTACATGATACATTTGAGTGATGGCTGTGATTGAACAGCAAAGCACTAAAACGGGTTATGTATGTTCATATTGGATCATGATCATTTTATTGTTGTGAGAGAAGTGTTTCTCTTACATGATTCCAGGGATCCAGTTAACGGATGAGATTTAGCTTTGATGAATAGACCTCATTGCATAAACTGGATTACTGCCACATCAGGTCACACAGATACTGGTTTGTGTGTGAACACTTTTAAATTCACGGTCCTTTTACTATATGAGTTTTTTCAACATTGGACACTTAGGAAGCAAATAAGGGTTATGGAGGGTTGCTACACAAGTCAACAACTCAGCTATCTGAACACTCCTGCCTGCATCTTGCATGTTAGACTTGTTACTCCCTGTCCCACCATGACGCTCCTGTTAAGGCCACTCTCATATTGGCAATGGAACAGTGGGATGCTAGTTACCCGCTCTGCATGTGGCTGATGGCCAGGGCCTAACAAGAGCCATGGGTGATCGAGATGGATAGGATGGGGATTCAGATTCTTTTGCTTGTGTTCCTGCTTGCCAGGCATCTCCACTAACTGCCAAAAGGCTGGGAGGTTCTCACTACATTTGTTTGCGTATTAGGTTATGTATGTGTCTCTCCAGTTTTCTGTCTTTTCGTTAAGTTAGTCCCCATTTATTATCTTTTCCCATTAAGCCCTGTTCCATCTGACTACTGGAATTTGAACCTTCGTAAACACAAACTTGTGTGCCCAGACTTTTTATGTTAGCAAAGAGAAGCCTTAACCCAGGTTGCCCAGTCACTGGGACAACAGTGTTTGCTACCAAATTGGC
Source organism: Hemichromis elongatus (assembly GCA_015108515.1). Lineage (NCBI taxonomy): Eukaryota > Metazoa > Chordata > Actinopteri > Cichliformes > Cichlidae > Hemichromis > Hemichromis elongatus. The sequence goes on along the minus strand of VUQR01010588.1, from coordinate 40,583 downwards.
CAAAATATGTGTATTTATATGTAGGTACAACAAAACTTTATGACAATGGTGCATATTTATTGATAACTGTTTGACTCCTCTAGTCTACAAGTAAACTTCTAGTCTAAGTGCTCCTTGTCACTCTAATATGCTCTGTTTGAGTCATATAATGCAGCGTAAGGACTCTGGTGAAATGATAAAGTTCCTCTTTGGTTGTTTGGATATGTCAGTGCAGTACGTCTTTCTGAGAGCAGTGCTGCTACAATAGATGTATATTTAGCTCTAAATGACTTGTCACTAATGTGTATGTTTTTGATTTAGAAGATGAATTACATCAATACATAGTCAATATGCTTTTGGAAGTAAAGCAGTGAAGCAAAGGCATATAGCGCACTGTTGTCACTGCCATCAGCTTACTTATAATGGCTCTTCTGTCCCCCAGCTGTCCCTTCCACAGAGACTCTCTGTGTGTGTCTCTCTGTGCGCGTGTATGTGTGTGGTGGTTATTATGTTTCTCTCGCATGCTCTCTCCTTGACAACCTAATTACTACTTTCAGCAATACACTGACATACAGATCGAAAACTGCAATCTGGAATGTGGCTCATTTTTGACAGGGTGGTGGTTTATAAGATGTTTGTATAGGAGATTTTTACCCTCTTTTTTTCTCCCCTGTTTTTGTTTTGCTTTCTCAGTACTATGCATAATTATGTACATCGGCAGTGTCACTGAAAAGGCAATAGAAGAGGGTGACATAGAAAGAAGGGGATCAAGTGTGATTGATCAATCACAATAAAAGACAGTGCTTCCTATTTCTGACTTTGAGTGAACTGCATTTACGCTGCATGCAATGTGGTTAATGGAGCGGTCAGTTTTTAGCCATGCAACTGTGTTTTATGTATAAATGTGACATCACATAGTGTATGACTTTAGACTATTACTGAAATGTGTGCTTTTTCTAGTAAGAGATTACACTGTTTGGCTGTAGATGGATGGAAACGCATCATAATATAACAGTTTTTTCAGACACTTGCTGCATCTTCTTGTTATGTACTAGGTGTCCTTTGGTGCTGGTGCTCATCAACCATTAGTCTTGACAATATTGGTGACTGAGCAGTATTGCTTCAGAGGACACATTCCTTGTTATGCTATGAGTGTATCTGAGCCACAAAATCTAGTTTGTTTGAGGAGTGTGATTGCTGTGTGCTGGGCCAAGCCATGGGTAAGTAAACTACGCAATGAAAATGAACTGATGTGAACACTAAACAAAATGTCAGAAACAAGGAAACACGTGGACAAAGGCATCAACACAGACATGGGGGGGGCACAGGAACAGGAAACATTAAATCTAACACAAATTCTACATATTATTTCACAAACACTGTAAATCATAAAAAAAAAATCATAGGGCGCGCATTTCAAGGGTTCAGAAGGATATGATCTGCTTCTTCTGCCAGGAGCGGTAATCCCTTGCTGCCAGAAATGGAGAGTTGGCGGAGGCGTTCCTCACGGCCACAGGCAGCTATCAGAGGAAGAGGTGGATGAAGAGCAAACCCCTGTCATCCAAGAAAGGACAACATGTTCTGCATGAGCTCCAGGGCTGAGCCCCCACCCAGGCCCGAGAGGGAGAGAAGCCTCTCGGGACGCTCCGAAGCAGCAGGTCCTTAAGGGCGACGTACTTCCCATGTGCAGGTGGGTCCCGGAGGAGCATCATCGCATGGCGGGTAGCTAGCTGCATCAGCGAGGCCACCACATGATGGAACTTTGTGCCGTCTGATGCCGCGAAGAGCAAATTGGGCCTCCACATAGACAAACTACGACAGGGGATCGTGAAGCCTAAAGTCTGGCAACTTGAGCGCTACGGCGAACAGGAGGCAGAGGATCGGTGGTCAGTGGTGCATCTGGGGCGAGGCTGGCGTCATCAACGACTTGCAAGATGTCCAAATCTGAGGTCACCAATGTGGAGTGAAAGGTACAGAGGACACAGGAGTTCTAGCTTTTTCCTCCAACTTTATTCACCACCAAACATGAACTGAACGCATTGCACCAAAACCCAGCAAAATCCCTCCTCCTGACCTGGGTGTGACTGGAGCCCTCTGGTGGGCCACCACACTGAGACCTTAACAGGGACACATACTCTGTGATGCAAAGACATAACAGCACTATACACAGTTGCAGTTATAAATTTAGCAGTGCATAACACAGACAGACAGAATGGTAGATGGACTGGTTCTTAAAGTTCTTGCTCTTTTCTACTCTAATTGAGCACTCTTCATACAACTTGCCTCATTCACACACAAGCACTTTTTTTCCCGAAACAAGTGCTTTCACACTCCAACAGATGCGTCAGAGAGCAACAACTCGGGGTTAGTTTTTTTGCCCAATGTTATTTAGCATGCAGACTGCCACCCGAGCAATAGCTAGATAAATAGCTAAATAGACAGATAGATACCTGCCTGACCAAAAAATGACAGAATGACTGCAACTGACCAAAATTGAAATGAATGATCTTTCACCCTCAGCCCAATACACAGAAACCAGGAGAACAAAAGGGACTTTCTTCTGTCCTGCAGGGAGAGTTTCAGGTAGGAACACACACACAGTAGTGGGAACATGCACAAATCTGGTATTCTAAAACTACCGCCTAGTCTCTCCAATGGAAAACAGCCTAAGAATATACAAAGCACACAGTTGAACATAAAATATAAAACTGAAAAGGGAAATTCTCCAGGTGTTTCAGCTTTGTCTGCGTCGGGTCTTTCTCTGAATACTGTGCACAAGAACTGTACTTTTTGTGGCTGCCGCTTTATTTAAAGAGAATAAACATTGGGAGAAGAGCACTACTGCCACAGCTTTACTTCCCAAGGAAAAGTCCAGAATAATAGGCAGCTATTTGTGATACCCATACACAGAGTCGAAACGACTATGGCCCTAGTATAGAGACATAAAAGTGTTTATGGCCAACACACTGTTTAGTTGAAATTAAATTGTATATCACAGCAACCAGCATGTGTCTGCAGTTGTCATCTGAGTCAATGCTACAAAAAGAGTGTTTTCTTGTCGTGAGTGGTATGCAACGATTGCAAAAGAAACGTAGCATTTTCACAAAAATAGACACATTTGTTGCTTTAATCATAAAGTTAATGTTGATTGCACAATTTAATGGCTACAGTGACGTAATTAGTGTTTAGATTTCGCCTCACTTTCACTGTACAACTCGAACGAAGGGCCCATGGTGCAGCCAAACAGGAAGAAAGCCGTCCCTTTTACCTTAATGTCTGAGGTGCTACAACTGACTTCCATTGTGCGCCTAAACACAGTAAGCACAGTTCTCAAAGCTGTGTGGTGTGTAAGCAGTGACTTTTTAATTTATTCATTTTGTGAAGTATCAGCGATGTGTTTGATGTGTGAGTTTGCGTTATACATGGTAACATGCGTAACACCCGCCCTAAACACCGTTAATCTCTTTGGTCTCTGGCTGAATCCTTATGACCCGCATTTATCACGGAGCGCAGTTACAGCATTAATCCATATTAACCTGTGTACTTTTCTTCATGAACTAACTACTCCATCTACAGCCTATAGCCTAACTGAATTACTTCGCTGCAGGCTGAAGGCCACATTTCAGATATTTGCATGAATTGACTGTGGAGACATCACAGGGATTTGCTGTCCAGCACTGCCGTGGGTGTTGACTGAATAGCTAAATAAATAACTGTATGCATGTCTATCACTGGAAATAAATATATTTGCATTCTGACACTATATGGAGATCATTAAATTGCAGTTGCATTTCCAAGCACATTTGAAACATTCTCCCACTGTAAGGTTGACAGGTCTGAACAATCAATGGGGCTTTAGAGAGACTTTTCATAAATGTTCCACTTCAGAGGTTATTTTTCTGCTTGCCTGCTTCTACTTTGTATTGCAGAAAAGAGTCTTAAATGTGCGAGTTCAAACTGGATGCCACAGTTCAGCTTCAGCAGGTTGTTTTCAAAAGCAAATGCGCGAACCGTTTTACTTTACTGTACCACAAAGGTTATTCTGGTATAGAAGGATTTTAGCTAATCTTAGCAAGGGGGAAAAAAAGTTTCTACAAAGTAAGTTTACTGTAGCCTTTTGTGCTTATTTTATGGCTTCACAGATGATGTAACATTCCTTTGTAGTCTCATAATTATGTCACCATTCAGATAAAATGGTTTATAAATAAACCTCTGAACAAATATTGAACAGTATGCTGTCACAGATCAAAGGCATCAGAGTTTAACCACCGACTATGACGACGCCATACCTTTTCTGATGCTTAGAAAGCTGACAGCGCTGCTCTTGTAATTATTTAATTCTTTTGATTCACACAGTAATGGCTATTGGAAATTTAGTTCAAAGCAACAAAGAAGCCAACTTTAGTGACACTTCAGTAAAAAAGCAGGTTCAAGGTTGCAATAAAACAGGCTGGCAATCAAAGAACAGGGAACCCTGCTGAGGCGAAGTTTTACAAAGCAAGCTGAGACTATTCTAGACAGAAACTGTACCCTGAAAAAGTTCAGGCACGAGGGAAAAAAAGAGACGTCTGGCAACTGAGCAGTGGAAAGCTAGGAGTGTATACACTGATGGGGCTAACTGGGAGAATGGAAGCAGGTAAGTAGCTTGGTGATCGGATCAGGTGATGCAGCAGGCTGGCGGTGAAAGTGGCCGGTCGGAAGGGGTGAGAGAGTGCATCAATTAAACTCAATAAATCAATGGCAAAAACCCAAAGGTGTGACACTCCTGGTATATAAAATGCTTGCCTTACACCTCTGTCCTTACACCTTACACAGGAAAAAAACATTTGTGGTTACAATGCCGCGTTACCCATGTGTAGTTTACGCATTGGTATGATTTACCGCGCTGATACACCACCATATGGGGCGTTGACTGTTTTTCTCTCAGTCAGCGTTCCAATAGGAAAACATCTTCTTGTCTGTGAGTCATCAGTATGAATAATGACACTTTGGACTAAATGTTTGTTCACAGATCCCCAAAAGAGCTGCAATTTAAAGAAGGCCAGCTTCTCGCCTTGAGTGTTTGAAAGGGGGCGGCGACGACAATGCATACATGCTGAGAGCGCAGCTCGGATCAGGAAAGTAATGTGTGCTGGGGGTGGAAAATAGACTGGGAGGGTGCCCGCATGCACGTCAGGATAAGAACGTTAAGAGAAAGAAAACAGAAGCAAACAGGAGTATATACCAGGCTAAAGCTGGGAACTCGGATGCACAACTCCCTGCAGAAGCTTAGCTACTATTTTAACCAGGGAAGAAGATTTAAGCATTTTCTTCCCTATTTTTTGACTGTGTCTGTTTGTACTGTGTTCATAAACATGCTTCAGTGGTGTGTGTGTGTGTCTGAGTGTGTGAGTGAGTGACTATAACAGTGTGTACTTGTGTTTATTTCAGAACCACCTGAATCTCAGTCACCTCTCTGTGGCAAATTTTCCACTTAACATGATAGGAATGCCTTTGGCCATGAATAACACATTTACTATCAACTGTTCCTAAGGCGAAGAATTCCATGATCAGTTTCCTCTGCTAGGATATGCTAAAAATCGAAAAAGAAAAAAAAAAACCTCTGTCTTCCTTGCTTAAGGAAGCAGCACAATTGTAACAATTTTATAAAAAAAAATCTAGAAGAGATAGATCAACCCCAAAAAAAGAGAAAAACAGCCTTAGCAGTCAGTAATGATTTGTGTCGCCTTCAGAATCACTGTTGCTGGGAGGGTAGTGTGCATTTGTGCGTACTTGTGTCTGCCAGCACAAGTGTGTGTCTGTGGGTGTCAGTGCATATGTGTGTCTTAGGGCTGAGTGTGGAGGGGCTAATGGAGTGTTGATTGCCTGGCGGTAAGCAGGCATCAGTGGGTAATTGCAGCTCTACGGTGTAACAGTTCTAAAATGAAGACACATTTCGCATTCAATCACTTTGCCTCCAGTATCGATGCCTGTACATTTGATGATTGGTGATACAGGCTTAAAGTGTGACCGTGGCCCTATATCTATACGGAGCTGGGTGATATAATTGGCACAGTGATGCTGAGCTGCAAGCCGCAAACAAAATGACACTTATGCTCACCTTAGCTGCTTGGCTCGTATTAGATCGAGCAGTTTTTCAGGATGCTGCCAAACTGTAGATTTTAAATGGACTTGACAATTTTTTCTGGGAGTAAACGTAGAGCCACGCGGAGAACAAACTGAAAGGTAAAAGAGCTCGAGGTGAAACCAGAGTGTCCTGCCCTTTCTTTTTCCTTCTGTTTTCTCTCCCTTCGCGCCTGGTTTAAGTCTCCCCTTGGTGAACCTCACTCGCGTTGCCAAGCGACAAGGTTGCCTGGGAGCAGGGCTTTGATGAGCAGTCACAGTGTAATGGAGGTAGCCATGCTAACACGCTGTACACAGGGACAGACAGGTGGACAAACACATGCATGTGTGCAAACACTGTGTGGCATGTGTGCAGCCAGGGCGGACAGGACACAAATACACCCGCTGGAATCGTGTCTGGTGTTTTTCTCTTTTTTTCTTTTACAACTGCAGCTTTGACTCAGTCTGGACATAAGTATACAGTGGCTGGTACTATATCTTAAGATTATTGCCAGAAAGGCAATTAGCTATTTAGTTTCCTCAATTAATTCATTTGATGAATAGAAACTGATGTCAGGACCAATGTCAAAAGCTACAGTTTGCTGAAATCTATTACAGTTACACATGACCTCTTCAAATAATTAGCTTTCTTTGTTGTAAAAGATGTATTTAAAAAAGTCCATAAAACATTCAGCTGCTTTGGCAAATCCAGTACATAATTTAAAGTGTAAGAGGCAAACCTTTGTCCTACCATTACCTCAAACAGCTCAGCTTCCACATAAGACAAAAACAAAAGATATACTTGTACTTATTTTCTCTATGGGAGGCATGACAAAGGGACTGAGAACATCACCACCTAACTATATCCTTGGTTGAAGTCAGGTCGATCACTGAATAGATGAATAGACACCAAAGTGAACCTTGGAGCAGATGTGCTGCAGCAGCAGAAGACCACACCCAGGTACCACTGCAGCCGATTAAAAACAGAACACCGAGGCCCCAATTTGCATGGGCTCACTAAAATTGGACAACAAATGAAACAGCATTGTTTGGCCTGAAGAGTCTCAATTTCTGCTGTGACATTTGGCATAGACGTGGATCCACACTGCCTCAGGCTGCTGGTGGTGGTGCTGTAGAGGATATGTTCTTCCTACAGTTTGGGCATTGTTTAAACTCCACAGCCTACCTAATCATACTTACTGGCCATTGTGACCACAGAGTACCAATCTACTGATGGCTGTTTCAGCCATGTAGCAGAGCTTAAATCATCTCAAACTGTTTTCTTGACCGTGACGATGAGTTTACGGTACTCAAACAGCTTCCACAGAAATCAGATCTCAATCCAACAGAGCACCTTTGGTATGTGGCTGAATGTCTTTATCCCATTCTTTTCTTCTCTCACCCCAACTGGTCACAGCAGATGGCTGCCCCTCCCTGAGCCTGCTTCTGCCGGAGGTTTCTTCCTGTTAAAATGGAGTTTTTCCTTCCCACTGTCGCCAAAGTGCTTGCTCATAGGGGGGGTCATATGATTGTTTGGTTTCCTCTGTATTCACTATTATACACTGTTGTTGTGATCTGGCGCTATATAAATAAAATTGAATTGAATTGAATTGAATTGAACATCAGATCATAGCTGTACGCCCAACACATCTTCAGCAACTGTCTCATGCTATCACATCAATATGGTCCAAAATCTCTGAGAAATGTTTCCAGCACCGCGATGAATCTATGCCATAAAGATTTGAAGCAACTGAAGACAAAAGGGCTCTAACTCCACACTGGCAAGGTGTTTTTCTCAAATGCTACTCACCCTTTTACACGTGATTTCTGGTTCAGAACAAGAAACTGTGGCTAAACAGATGTGCATTCAGCCTGTCTATTTCATCACAAACTTTGAATATACCAGTAGGCAGATTACAGAGAGATACAGTACAAACAGGTGGTTTCCTCACCTGTCACTTAATCCTCCTTCATACACGGAACTGCTGCACTTCACCATGTCTCTTCTGGTCAAAACCCCATCATGTCTCTATTAGTAATATAATGAGAGCTCACTGGTAACAGCCGTCGCAACAGGTCATCTGGGAGGTGATGCAAAATGGGAAGAGAGAATCATAAATATGGGCCATCACTTTCAGCCCTGTGCAACACTGACACTGAATCTGCACTGATGGCTCAACGAAACCGCATAAAATATGCACAAACGGACAGATATGATATCACCGCATGCAATCAAAGAAAAGATGGATGGGAAATGACACGAGCACAGTGGTCAACACCATCAAAGCTCAGTGTCACAGTCTGCTGTAACAAAAACGGCTGATTGAAGGGCCCCAGCATACCCATGGATGTGGTAATTAAAAAAAAAAAAAAAAATCGTTTGATCAGTCCAAGTAATGAAGTGTCTAACCCACACAGTCCACCGCCTGGAGCCCAGCTGCTCAAATGTAGCTTCCCTATCTCTTTGCATTCTTAAAGTAATAGTCTAGTCTACAACTTTTTCAAATAATTGGCCATTTTCTCATTCTTACTCTCTCTGTGTGGAACATGATAGTGATTCAAACTGGTTCGCAAAAGCATTTACAGTTGCTCTAGGAAATGTTCCTCTGGCACTCATAAGTGTTTTACATTTCCAATGACTGCAACAGTACTTCAGTTATAGCTGCAGGCTCACACCCAAAACTCTCTCAGCCTTTCCAGTCAGCTGCGTACACAGATGCACACACCACGGACGGTTATGTTTGGGGTTATGATTAAGGCTTGTGAGAGTGCCGCCTGCAAACATGCAGCCACTGGTGGAAAAACTGCTGAATTTGACTTTTAAAATTATCACTACCGGGGAATAAAACTCCCTAAAATGGCCCCATAGTAAAGATTGTAATTACTGATTTTTTTTCTCTCCATAAGCTGTAAACACGGCACAGACATAAAGCAGATAGGGAGTCACACTAGTATATATTTTGACTTATATTTCTGGCCACCTGATAGATGAAAGCCCAACATTCACTCATCTTTTCATGGTTTGTAGCTAATCTGGTTTGGCCTCTGGCTTCAGAGGGAAATATCAGAACCACGTTTTCCAGCAAGTAGCTGATTTTGCTGAGCCGATCGGGTAGTTTATGCTGAGGTTTTAGGACTTTTTCACTCGCTGTGGCCAAAATAAATAACAAACAAAGAAATCTATGAAAGGGAGTTAACAATGATAATAACAATAGTAACAGTAATTGGGCATCCAATGAGCAACAGGATGCTGGAAAACCTTGCACTGTACTTTTATAATTTTTTTCCTGTCCCATTTGGTTCTTTAGCCATCTGAATTATTGTCTGAAGGGCAAAAAAAAAAAGCCCAACGCATTTACTTTACCAGAAAGAGAGCAAAGTAAAGAAAAACATGGGAAGAATAAAAATCAGCTGGATGTTAAAAAAAGAAGAGAAAACAAGCAAAAAAAGAGAGCAACATAATTAACACAACACCATCACAATAATCTAGCTAATTATAAATACAAGTAAATATTATAATATAACTATTAATATATAATAATAATATTATAATATAATATGTCCTTTCAAACATTGCTGGTGTCAATAACTGTAAGAAAAAAACAGCAAAAGGTTCATATAAACTGCCATTCGCTGTCATAAAGCTTAAAAAACATAAAGCTTTAAGGACAGACTGAAATTATAAGTAGAAAAAAAGTCAAAGTAATCATTTGATCCATAACTTTGATCAATCTTCCTTGACAAATTGTCGTGTATACTAACCCAGATTGCTACAAAATTGCTATAAGATAGACATTTAAAGAAAAGGTCTCACCATGGCCGCTAAATGTGACAGTCCAGTCAGGTTGTGAAATAATATTTGCAATGCCTATATCGCATAATAAATTGTCAGCCCGATATGTACAGATGGGGTGAAATGATGTGTGTATGTACTGTTATGTGAGTATTCATGATTGTGTGGGATTGTCTTTATCTGTCAGTCTAATTGTGATTATGGCATTTAATTAAGCCCGATGATTTGCACTTCTGTGATAATCATTAGTTGTGTGTGTGCCTGTGTGTGTCTGTGTGAGAGAGCGTGTGTGTTTGTGAACATGTGTGAAAAGTTTTGGGCCGTGCCATTCCACTAAGACCAAGGATGAAACTCTCTGACTGTCTATCTGTCTCACTGCAGGATTAGCTCCGTGTCATCGCTCTTGGAAAAGAAAAACTCTGTTGACACTGAAATCCTCATCAAATCATCAAATGTCCTCTGGCTAAAAATAGTCACCTCATGTCAAGCCATGGAAACATTCACATCTTCTACAGCAGCTACGACTCGCACAGAAGCCACCATGGTAAATGTCAGCGCCGTCACTTAGAACAGCTGCAACATCCACCTTTATAACCGCATAACCCCTGTCAAAGGATTTTTCTACAATAATACAATGACGGCTTAGTTGTTTGTGGAATTTGTAAAAGCCCGACTCCCTTCTGGCAAACTAAATGACCTGTGAAAGCTGGTATGAGAAACACATAGTTGTGATACATAAACAGATGGAACTTTTTACAGGCTTACACTGCTAACTAGCCAAGTGTGAATATAGCTAATTAGAATAGCAGTGATGTAAACGTCCCCACCACATATGCGTGGGCGCATTTGTGCATTTATGGGTTTGACACGCATGACTAGAGAATTTAATGTTGGATTTCCTGTTTTGACTCTCAGCAAAGGTGTGATGTGGTGTTTTAGCCGGAACCTCGTCTGTCCTCTATTATTTTCAGTCAACATCACATGCACAGCCAGTCATTTACATAGAAGGTATCAGAACTAAAAAAGGCAAACATGGCTTTCTGCCTATAGAGAAACACAATACTTTGAAGTTGATATTTGGTATTGAAGTATTTTGTACACACTGTGCTTGTAATATTGAAATGATTTGGCTTTTTTAAAAAGCAGAACTGAAAATTGTTCATTTTTGTTGTTTTGTTTCTGTTGTAATATGAAAGAGAAATAGGACTTCAATGTCCAACATATATAATCTCTAAACTTTAACATGTAAATTGACATCATGGTTCATTAGGGCAGTTCTTCTCTAACCAGTTGGCAAGTGCTTGCTTGTTCTTGAATGAGAGATGCTGACTTGTCTGCAAAGTTCACAAACTATTCAGCAAACAGTAATATAACTGTGAAACTGCTCTTGCCTGCAGAAACCTGCTAGTTGCCAAAGCAGTCGCTAGGAGGATTTAACTGCAGCAACATGCACCTATTTGCCACTAATTGATGCTCGCAATGCTAGCACCTTTAAACTGCTTACCAATCGGTCACAGAATATATAGATAACCACTGGTTGCCAGGGGTTCACTGACCAGTCTCTAGGCCAGAGTGAACGAGGTATTAGCAATCAGTTTTGCAGTGACTGCCAGCAGTGTCTCAAACCGGTCAGGGGATGCACATTTTGCGCTAGCAGCAGTCACTGAGGTGCTGAGGCCTAAGATAGCGGACTTTTGTATAAAAACTTATCTTTTTACATTATATAATAAAATTAGAACAAATGTTAGCCTACAACAAGGTATTGAAGGCCAAATTAATATTGATTACTGATTAATACATATATGTTTGAGTGTGTGTGTTAGTTAAACTGCTGTATTTAAAGAATAAATCATTGCGTGTTTGTGAATTTTGCTTCAGCAATCTATCACACTAGATAAACAAAATAAAAATAATTTATTCAGATGATAAATATAAATTTTGCTTTTTCTTATGTAGTCAGTCAGGCCATCCTGTTTGCTGAGACGCTCCATCTCTGTGTTGTGCTGGAGTCGGGAGCACACCTGGAAGTTAATTATGAGGCTTTTCTTCAGGTGGTAGTCAGGCAGGTTTCCCTCTCGTTCATGGAATCCTTTGTCTCGCCCGGGGCTTGACGTATCGGCTGTCAGCGAATTTCAGTCCAATCTATGCTGGTATTAATCATGTTTTGAAACAACTACAAGGTAGGCTACGTTCTTACCTTTGAAGAGTATTGTAGTAGTATTGTATTCGCTCATCCACATTCTTGATTAGAGTGTGATCATCACAGAGGAGGCTTTATAACCTGCGGTCGCAATACTTTGTCCCTTTTTTCTTAGATAAGCTGATTTTTGAGGGCACTTTGATTACATTGTACAGCCTGTTACATCTGAGCTAACACGTAAATTTCATTTCTGCTCTACTTGCTGTCACCTCTAAAGCTCAGTTGGTGGCCAGTGTTTCACTGATGCCTTGTAGCTGCCCTTTACAACCTCTGAGCAACAGGCTGGCTGCTTCAACTACTTGCAAATGGACTCAAACAGCAAAAAAACAAAAACAATCACTAGACAACCGTTAATTTTTCCAAATTGCAACAAAGTTGCTGTTCTTTTGTTACTGTCCTCTGACTAAGACATAAATGTAACTATTTCTGCTTTCCTTCACACATTTCACACAGGTGCCTTATTTATGTTTATTATACTGTTTTACATTATTTCACAAAGGAATTGTAGTACTTACTAGCTACTTTATTTGAAGAAAATTTGACTTATGTGCAAGTTACTGAAGTTTTAAACTTCAGGTATATTTCAGGTATAAACAACTTAAATGACTGTCATTATTTAATTGTTACTTAATATTACTTGATTTTTTTTTTTGCCTTCTCAAGTGAAGTGGAGCATTAATAAATCCTAAGAGGTCTATAACTCCTTCATGAGAGCGCAATCGTAAGTTAATGATTAAGTTAACGGTCCTTATTTCTGTGGTAAGTGGCTGATTTCATTAATCAGGATCTACTAATGAAAAAAACTTACAGTATATCAATTTAAGGTTATTTAAGACAAATCATGACCTAATGTGTTAATGTATCTTCTGACTGATTCATTTCTCAGGCATTCCTTAGTAACTACTTATTTAACACAAACAGTTTTTTTGCATCTTTACTCTTTCTTATTGGAGAAGATCACTTTTACAATCTAATTAGTGATCCGCTCATGTATAAAGGCCTCTTTACTTGTGTTTTTTTTTCCAGAACAGGAGAAGTGTGTGTTCAAATATTTACCAAGTGAAATGATTTGCTAGCTGTGATCACATTAGCAATAGCCTTGACATCAAGAGCAATAAGAGATATACTCACTTTTACGGCATGCTCATACCTGCATTGTACAGTTTCACTTCACATTCTTTTTAATATAAAGCACATTTGTCCACTGAATTATTCAACATTTTATGACTGTTGGGGAAAATTGTTTTAGGTGTTAGCTGTAGAGCATCGTTGTCTAAATTAATCTGCTATCGGTTTCATACTTTGTTTCTCTCTGTTTGCAAGTGTGCATTATACCTGAAACATTTAGGACATGTTCCAGTGTCTAACAGAGACAGACTGAGCGTTTGTTTGCAATTAAAAAATAGAGCAGTGAGGAGGACCAAAGCATATTAAACTCCAACATATATCCAAATTAGAATTGTAGAGACTTTTATATTTACTGTGATTGCAGATGAGCTTAGATTTAGAATTACGTGAGCCAAAAATGTGAGTTTATAGCCAAGACTTAAGTGGGAAAATGATAGTATGTCAAGATCAAAGGACACATTATAAAATCCAAAATACTTCAGTTGAACTATTCAGTTTAGAAACTTTAGCGCCGAGCTGAAAAGATTTTATGGGATTTATTAGGGATTTATGCAAGCAAATGCTATAGGAAAGTCAAGCAGTATGCCCTACAGCATTTCCAGTTTAAGTTCACTTCTAATTAAGAAAAACAAGGTGACAGCATTTCTACTTAAGTAAGATATTCTGGCTGTCTTTCCAATCAGCGGCACTGTCCTCCCTAACCCGACCCTCACTTGTTTTTCTCTGTTTTTTTCTGTCCTGTCGTCATCTGACAGCAACAACCACAGAAGTAGCAGTGGCAGCAGTTGTGACAGTGCCAGAGGCCACACTACTCTGCCACACAGTGATCTGGCAGTCTGTTGCCTCCTCTGCTTCGTCCTATCATGGTTCGCCTCCCCTTCCTTCCCCCTCACCACCTCTCCTGGCGCCCTCCCTGTCTAAGCTGATAGACACTGGAGCAAGACAAGGGGTCAGCCCGGCCACCAAGCATGTTTGCCCATTTCCACCTTTTCACGGAGCATGAGTAAACGCGTGTGTGTCTGTATGCATGTGTGAGTGGTTGCTGTAATAAATGAGTGTATATATTTGGCATGCCTTTTCCCTTTTTGTCCTCTTTAATTCCGGCCCTTCCTGCTGCTCCTGTCTCATTTATTTACAGTAGATAAATTTTGTTAGTTTTGTTTTCAGGCACAGTTTAAATTTACACTTTATGTGCCTTTTAAGTACACACATGAAAAGCCAGAGAGTAAAAGACTGCAATTGCTGTACCAACTGCAGGCACACTAAAACAGTTTCAATGCAATAACTCTTTCCATCTCACTAGATTTGGCGAAAGGTTTTACTCAAACAGTCTAAGATGCCAAAGAAATGAAATCTGAATTCGTCGCAGTGCAACAAAAAGAAAGGTCGCTCCATTCGGTTCATTTTAAAATGTTTTATGGAATTTTTTTTTGGTTCCAAGTCTTTCTATTCATACAATAGCCCTTTTCCTTTTTCTCTGCAGGCATTATAACCTTTTATAACTAATTTTGAATCAAAGAAAAGTCCTATTTTTCTCAGATTTGTCACTCCTTTGCATTATCCCTATTTTATCATCTTAAAACAATCATCTTGTTTTTGAAAGTCTTAAAGTGAAAATAAAGGAGGAGAAATGCTTTCTTTGCTCTTTAAGCTGGCGCTATGATGTCTTATTGGGTCTTTTTAATTAATTTTGTTGTGAAATGCTTAAATGTCTCAGAGCATTAAACAAATTTTAAAATAAGACATATGTAATCTGAGTTAATACAAAATGCAATTTTTAAATGATGTTTTTATTTCTTCGGTCACATTTGTAAAAGTAATTGCCTCCTCTTATTAAATCATGAAATAACTGTGATTAACCACATCTTTTTTTTTCTTTTTTTTTTTGGATAGCTAAGTTTAATTTCATCACCTGCACCCAGAGCTGATTACTCCTGAATCGAGAAGAAGCTTAAACTGAACCTGTGTGAAAACTGAAGTAGGCGAAAATATGGTTAAAAGCTATACAAAGTGCTGTGATCTACAGAAACGCAAGAACAGATGAGAAACAGAGCTATTTATATCTATCAGTCTGGAAAATGTTACAAAGACATTTTTAAGGCTTTGGTGCTCCGGTGAGCCATGGTTTTATGAATAAAATTACATTGCTGATTACAATGTTGAATTGTCGCGTTTGTAATTCCAGCAGAGTAGAAGATGAAGAAAGCTCTGCATTTACTGACACGCTTCTAAGATTAGGGGGTCTTTTGAACCCAATCTGTGGCACCTTGCTCAAATAGTCCTTCATAATAGGGACAGAACATATAGTGTGAACATATTTGTGGCCATAGCCAGAGGTGAATTTTTAATGGCACATGTAATCTCATTGTCTACATTTGTTCAGTCCAAGTGTTTAAATTTTCTAATTGTATTTTCGAAATTATTCAGGATTGTTTTACCCGCTAATGTTTGTATCCTCTTAAAAGTCTTTGTTCTACATCTGCCAACTGTACATGTGCAACGAATGCAGTGGAACTGAGATATAGTACGATTTCTTTTTAAGGTATAGAAAGATATGAGCCATTATCCACAAATAGAAATAAAAACAGTGGTGAAGCTTCTCAGGAGCGGCCAACCTACCAAACATATTTCAAGAGTGCATGGATGGCTCATCAAGGACTTCACAGAATAACCCAGAACAACATCTAAAAACCCGCAGGCCTCACTTGGCTCTGTTAAGCTCAGTGTTCATGATTCAACAATAAGTAGTAAATGGACTGTTTTTTATAAATCACTTTTCTACTTTTCCAAAGCTCTCAAAGTGTTTTATACCCATTTATACAATCATCATGAAGGGGGCACAGGTGTGTTTGGGTAAAGATGAGCACACCATTTGTATTTGTGTTCTAAGGTGCTGCATGTAGCGTAATCTTGTTTTGTTTGCATGTGTTTTATCATTTCTGTTTTTCCTCTGTAGGATCCCCCTAAATGATGGCATTCTACATCAGAAACAATGTGGGAGGAAAATGCAGATAGAATGAGATGAAATGCACACTGGTAAACACATTTTTTATGTTTTTGTCAAAGTCTATTCTTTTTGCACCTGCACCCCTTTGGCAATTTCTTGGCACCAAACACATTTGCACACTTTTGCAAACTTTGTTATTTATTTGACTCTCCTGACATGTGACAGATAAGTAAGGGTGTAAAGGTAAATGTTCTTGAACTACACCTTCATTGAAAATCTGTAATTATTTTGTATTTGTACAGCAGATAAAGATAAATTATGTGGGGAGCTAAGCTCAGAAAGCAGGTCATACTTAGAGTACACTGCAAAATACGCAAAATCTTTATTTTTTTTGCACTGAAATAAGTGCAAAAATCTGTCAGTAGAACAAGTGAAATGTTGTGGTTTAAAGATTCACTGTCTTAAAACAAGTTCATATATCTTACTGAAATGATACTCTTTAGCTGAATGTGTCTTATTTAAGTGTAATGTGATATTTTGACTAGAAATAAGACAAATTAACTTGGTAAGATTTTGAGTTTTTGCAGTGTAGGTCACCAGTTCATCACAAGAGTTAACACAATGGGAAACTTTCACACTCAAGGTTGATTAAGAATAAATAATTAATCAAGCATAGATATCTTAACTCAGTGAAAACCCATGAAGGCACACTGAGACATGCAATTAGACAAAACGTATTGAGCCATCCAGTAGGATCTCACCTGCTTATGCTCAGGTAAGAACACTAAACTCTGCATCACAATTCAATCAGCGGCTAGTTATTTAAACCTCCATCTAATACATCTTGATTCACTGAAAACATCTGTGTTTGAATAACTTTAACTACACACACATACACATACACTCATTTATATATTTTTAAAACTAAAAGTCTATTTGAGTGATTGGATGATTTAAAGTGGCTTTTATTAATGGCCTAGACAAATGTAACAATATAGCAGTGACACCAGCGGACTAATTCACTACTATCAACATTTGCAGCCAAGTTGACAAATTTATAGTAATGTAATATTTTTCAGGCATAATGTTTTCTGAAGTTTATTTCACTACTATTTATTTCACTTCACTATTTTCATGCTGTTAATAAATTACAGCCATGTTTGTTAATATCCACAAACCACAACTAGAAGTACTGAGAGGACTTTTCTGAAGGGGGGCTGCAGCCCTGAACGTTTCTGAGTGCTGGTTGAGTGCTCCCCAAATTTTTGTAAATATCTACTGTGATTCAAGGATGACCTCCACAATAGCTTGTAAAACCTAGTTATTCACGTTAAGTTTAGCACTTTGGACATTTTTTAATTCAACCTGCTAGTACCACTCGTCTCTTTTCTGGCACTGACTCAATGACCCAATTTGTAAAGCAATAAATTACATCTACACCAACTCGAAACACCTCCATGCTTCCATGCTGCACTGTCACCTCTCCTTTGTTCCACACTACCGGCCAGAAGTTTGGACACGCCTTCTCATTTAATGTTTTTTCTTTTTTTTACTACTTTTTACAAACTGAAGACATCAAATATGTGAAGCAAGATATCTGGAATTATGTAGCAAAGAAAAAAATTGATTAATAACGCTACATGTTTCTTATATTTTAGATTTCTGAAAGTAGCTAAGCTTTGCTTTGTTGACAGTGCTACAAATCCTTGCATCCCTACATCATGAGCTTGATGACATAGTCACATGTGCCTTGTCAGGGTTCATTGGTGGAATCTTAATGGGGTTGGGACCCTCAGTTGTGTTGTGTAGAAGCCAGGTTGGTACACAGGTGACAGTCCTATTTGACAGCTGTTAGAATTCATATTATGGCAAGAACCAATCAGCTGAGTAAAAGAAAAACGACAGTCCATCATTACATTAAGAACTGAAGGTCAATCAGTCAGTCCAGAAAATTGCCAAAACTGTGAATGTGTCTCCAAATGCAGCCGCAAAAACATCAAGCAATACGACCAAACTGGCTCACATGAGGACCGCCCCAGGAAAGAAAAAACAAGAGTCACCTCTGCTGCTGAGGATAAATTCATCCGAGTCACCAGCCTTGGAAATCCTAAGTTAACAGCAGCTCAGATTAGAGCCCAGATAAATGTTCCAGTAGCAGACGCATCTCTACATCAACTGTTCAGAGGAGACTGCGTGAGTCAGGCCCTTATGGTCAAATAGCTGCTAAGATAACCACTACTAGAGAAAAACAACAAGCAAAAGAGATTCGATTGGGCCAAGACACACAAGGAAAGGACATTAGACCAGTGGAAGCCTGTGCTTTGGTCTAATGAGTCTAAATTTCATATCTTTGGTCCACCCACCATGTCTTTGTGCGACACAGAAAACCATGCATGGTCTCTACATGCATGGTTCCCACCGTGAAGCATGGTGGAGGAGATGTGATGGTGTTGGTGCTTTGCTGGTGACACTGTTGGAGATTTATTCAAAATCAAAGTCACACTGATCCAGATTGGCTCCCACAGCATCCTGCAGCCACTTGGCATCCCATCAGCTTTGCAATAAGTTGGACCATCATTTATTTTTTAATAGAACAATGACCCCAAACACACCTCCAGGCTGTGTAAGGGCTATATGACCAAGAAGGAGAGTGATGCAGTGCTGCGCTAAATGGCCTGGCCTCCACTGTCACCTAACCTAAACCCAAGAGAAATGGTTTGGGATGAGATGGACCCCAGAAATATAAAACATGTTTTGAGTTATTGTACACTTTTTTGTTTACTCTATAATTCCATATGTGTTCATTCATAGTTTTGCATTCAGTAAGAATCTACAATGTAAATAGGCAGTAAAGAAAGAATAAAAGAAAAAACATTAAATGAGAAGGTGTGTCTAAACCTTTAACTGGTAGTGTATATTATAGTAGTTTATTATATAATACTGTTCTATAATCCTCTGCATTATTATATCCTCTCACTACAAATGAGTGGAAGAATTTGCAGAAACAGCCATTGCTTTTTCATCACGTCTAATTTCCCCTAAACTTTTTTGGACTTTGCACTGCAATGGAAATGCAAATAATCCAATTTCTGTGGAAGCTTTTAATTCCCCTGGACTGAAGTTGCGGGTACACTGGGTGGAAATGTGACTAAATTAAAAAATTTTAACTGATGATTGTGCCGTATGCAAGACATAAAAGAGCCATGAATATTTAAACAAAACTGTAAGGCTTTCTATTCCAATAAGAATTCATTTATTTATTTTCAGGATTCCGCCTGTTTTTACCAACTTCCTTGAAAAAAAAATTAAATCTGCACTAAAGCAGTACACTGACTGGCACACCAACATTGCCATTCATTGACTAGTAACCCAAGAAAAACTTGGCTAATGTGATTTGTTTTAACTGAGACATAATTATCACATTAATTAAGTTTTATTAATTTTCTAATTGCATTTCCTTACTTCACATTCTAAAGCTTTTGTAGATTTTGCAGAGCAATGCACCAGCAGCTCTAGAGAAGCAATCTGGTGGATGAAGTGCTTTGCTCATGGTCACACTGATGATAGTTGATGGTGCAGAGAAGGTTTTACACACTCATTTTTCCCTAAAAAAAAAATTTTCCAGGCTGATATGGGTTTCAGGGCGCCTCTAGTCAAAAGTCTGCAATTCTAATCTGCTGTGGGTCCTGCTGGTTCATCACACTCCCTCCGCCTCTTCCACTCCACCAGTATTTATTTTCTCTCCCTGGGCCAGACAGATGGGAGTGTTCAGGAATAAAAGCGTCAGTATTTACCATATTATTTACTACCATCAGTGCTAGCCCCTTTGGCCATGCCAGGCTAAGAAAAAACACCTCCTTTTCCTCCTCCTTCTCCTGCTTTTCTTTAGCTTTCCTGGATCATTTAGGATTTATGTGGGACAACTATCCTGTTCAAGCCATTTAGTAGCTTGATCAAAGATGTGTCAGTGCAGCGATTCACTGCACTGACCCACAGGTTAAGAGTGGGTTTCATTCACTGTGTAGCATATATATCATACTGTGACAGATGAATGGTTTTGTATCTCTGTGGACAACCTGAAACCAAATACGGACACTAATGGATTTCTCTCTGCAACGGGAAAAAAAAGTCATCTAAAGTGAGTGGCAGGAACGATATTATAAAGAATGGAGGAAGATATTAATCTGGGATTTTTATAGAATATAAACCAAACACTAGATGAAGACGGTCCATGTTGTGTCATCAACAAGATGACAAGAAACTTGCACACAGTTTCACTTGTGTAACAGATAATATGCAATGCAATTCTGAAATGCCTTTATACATATAGTTGCATAATAATGGGAAAACACTGCTTTTCATTAATTCACAAGACTATTAATTCTAGAGCTCAACGTCCTAATACCAATTTTCTTATACAACATTACTTATGGTAACAGAAAGACAACTTCTAATTAGAGCACATTTTAGCTTAAAGAATGAGCTATGCCCATAAAAGTCTGTATTAAATGGAACCTAATGTGTTCATTTTAGAGGGCATATTTTCTCACCTAGAGTCTACTGGAACAGCTGTGCATGATTCACAGTCTAAAATAATCCTTTTTATCTCATACTGGGCCTTTGCTTAGCCCCTTTGGTTAATCCACTGTCTGAAATAAGCTGCTTTAGCTCCCTTTAAGCCAACTTTCTTCTCATTGGCTGTCCCTTGGAAAAAAAGAAAGAAGAAGAAGAACAGGAAGTGGCTGGGCATATGCTCTTGCTGCCAGAGCTGGGTGCCCATGTAAGGGCCATCATCGCTTATTAACATCATGCAGAGCCAAGAGTAGAAAAAGTATCTGAAACAGTGTTTAGCCATGTTTAATGGGCATCCACTTTTATAATAGTAAATGTGACAGACAGACAGTCACCAGCGCTATGAAACTGTGGACACATATTAGATGATTTAATTTATCATTGGAATAATATCACTATCAATATAATCAATACCCTTAAGATAAACTGTTTTTAAGGCTCAACAGGGCATGCGTGCAGGAACAGCTCTGTGTTGTGCACATGTGTGTGAGATGCTGTGAGTGTGTAATTATGGGCAGATTATGGAAGAAGCGGACAGCATGAAGCAGTCTTTGATGGGATTAAACACTCAATTACTCAGCTAAGTCTGCCCAACCCCTCCTTCCACCAGCACCACCCGTGCACACGCCCGCCAGACTCTAAGGTTGAAACATCTGTGAGTACACAAAGATACACACACACACAGAGATAAACAACAAATGATGCCATTCTCAGTTCTGTTGACAGAAAGTGACAACAAGTTTGGAGCACTTTGTTTTTGCAGGTCAAGTGTTGTCATGACAATATTGCGGACACGTTCCATTTTAGAACAGGCAGTGGTGTTGCTCCCGTTGATGTCACATTAAAGGCAAGTGTTCTTAGATTCAGTATTTTAATATGCAGTCCAGATTCAATGCTCTTATTATAGTTATACAGAAAGGAGGCACACACTTACACGTGCACTTTTGCACTGTGGAAGGAAAAGCATCCCAGGCAAAGGAAGGATGTGCAAATTCTGTTATAATATTATGTTGTTCTGTGTTCAGAACACCTTAAAAACACAGTGGAGAAAAACCTTTTGAATCAATGCTACTAAACAGAAAATCAAATTTTCTTCCAGCTCAGTTCCCCTTCAGACTAAGCAAACAGAGCTGATTGATTCTATCTTACTGAAAATATAAGACAAAATCTACAAATGTCGTCTGTTATTCAAACTATCATCCCATCTGAGATGTCCATTTGCCTCATCTCACTATATCAAATCTTTCCCTTTCTCTGATAGAAGGGATTTAGCAAAGTCTTTGACTACACTCTTAAAGCTCTCTGCGGTGTTCTTTAAATGGGTTACTCTCATTTGAACATCGGGATAATGTGTAGCATACTCACCATAGCACAGCTTAGGGGAGGGGCTAAGTTATACTGAAGGGTAGTGAGAAAGCTGCGTTTCTTGGTGTTGTCTTTATTTCTCATGTATATTTTGAGTTATAATTAGCGTTCTTAATATCCAATATTTACTCTCCCTTTTATATTTTATCTTTTCAAAGGGAAAAGTAGGTGTAAAACTAAAATAACTGCATGAACCTTGTGGTACATCTCTATAGAACAGACCTGTAGGGGTACAGTCAGGATTTGTGGTGAAAACCACCTTAAATTAAGTGATGATGGTTCCAGAGCTGGGGAGGAGCTTATCAACGTCTCCTACCTTAAACCTGTTTTTATAAATGTAAAAAACATACATAAAACATATGTTTTTATTCTTTTATTGATTGCTATATTTCTCTCTACACAACTTCTACTCCACTGTCCTTTACAAGTTTACTTTTAATAACCACCTTCCACTTCCACTCCCAAGCCTATACTGTCCCTGTCAGTGGCCTTTTACCAACAAACATACCTGACATTTGAATGCACACATTAAAGCGTGTGTCCATGCCCTACTGTATAGATACATGGATGTAATGGGGACTTCTGAGAATGCCTATTATCTAACTGTATGAGTGTGTGGGTTGACAAATTGAGGGACAGCTACTGTGGAAAGGTCAGGTCCCCAGTCAGGCAGAAGTGGTGGTCCTTGTTTTGTTTTTTGTTTTTTTGTTGGTTTTTTTTAACAACCTTTATTTGTCACATACACAATCATACAGAGTACAGTTGTTTATTGTACCCTTTGGAGTTACCCAAGTCCTGTAGCGATCTACAGTTACTAATGTTTTTCATACTGTCTTACATATAGCCCCATGACATTACTAACAGTCACTTTTTCCTAACATTTTACTAATAATGCCAGAGCCTTTCTTCTATATCAGCAGCTGTTTAACAAATACATTGATATTCATTTAAATGGAATTGTGCCTATTGTTGAGGGCCATATCACAAAGTGTTACTAAAAGTTATTCTGAGCCAACATTTGTGAAAATTAATCACTTAGCTCACTTTAATTTCCCTTTATGATAACTGCAAAAGTGAAAAATGTGTTTATTTGACTTTTCTTCTGACTTTCACTTTTACTTGATGACTTAATTATAAGTATACTGGTTTTTATAGAAAACTTTTCTACCTGAGCACACAAAGTGTCCTATACAAAATGCCTCTTTTACATCAGCACTTTTTTCCCTATATTTCAGTTCTTTTTATCTGTCATTCACGCTCCAACAGATGCATCAGGAACACTTGAGGTTAGTATTTTACCTTATTAGGATATTTAGCACGCACACCAGAGCAGCCAAGGCTCGAACCACCAAACTTCTGACTAGCAAGTGATCTGCGCTACCTTCAGAGCTACAGCTACCCGCAAGAAACGTTTGCTAGAAAGCTTCAAACCACAAAATGAATGTTTTGACAGGTTTGGACAGAGGTGGCAAAAGTACAAACATTCTGTACTTAAGTAGAAGTACAGATACTAGTGTTGAAAAATACTCCAGTAAAAGGACTGATTCAAATTCCCGAATCTAGTAAAAGTAAAAACTTAAAGTCTCTGAAATGTACTCAGAGTAAGAAATTAAAAAGTAGCTCTCTGAAGGGTGTTTCTACCAACTATTTTACACAAAGCTAACTGAGCCTTCTGCTATATTAATGTATTACTGTAATATTAAAATAATATAAGTATATGAGAATAAAGACTTTATTTCAGTCTGAGTTTTAATTCTAATAAAATTTCTCAGCTCAATTCATTTATGTAGAACATGAAAAAATTAAAAATTATTTTCTTTTTTCTATTGACTTTGCTTCTAAATAGGAAAATGTGTACAGTCTGAGTATTATCATGCAACTTCCAAATAAAACGTTTAGTCTACCTCAGTTCGTTTTGCAGCACATTTCACAACATAAAAAAACATGACGTCACTTGTACAAACCTAATATGTGATTTTAAAAAAAACATAACATACATGTAATCTTTACATTTATAGTTTATCAAACCCCACTGAGCACTGCTTACTTTTAAATCTAACATCTCTTCTTCCTCTCCTGTGCTGTCTTTCTTATCTTTCTCCATCTCCGAGTGAAGTCTCTCCTTCTGTTATCTCCCTGTGAAACACAGCAGCTGGACCTTTAGCTAGCAACACACTGTGTGCCGAAATGCACACAAACAGTATGCGTGTTTGCTCCCCTCAAATGACTTAAACCAAAAGTTAAAAAAAGCCTGTTTTGAAAATGTAGGGAGTAGAAATAAAAATGTTGTCAGAATAAAAATACTCAAGTACAGATACCTAAAAAATCTACTTGAGTAGACTAACACGTTTGAGCTTTTGGTTTGAGACAGCCACAGTAACACAGATGAAAGCATTCGTTGCGTGCATCCTTACAGCTGTCCTCTTTTCAGAGCAATAAATAGATATTGCCTGCGTGTGGCATGTTTATGGTACATCCGTAAATTGTAGCCACAAATACAGTAACAAACCTGGGATTGAAACTATTTCTTAAACAGGAATTTGTATGTGTCAATGTGGTTTAACCTCGCAGTAAACTACGTGTGCTTTTATGACCTGTAGCTTTACAGATTATAGCCTCAAGATGAGTTCAGTCACAAAAGTACAAACTCCAAAAAAATGAGTTTATTCCTGTGGTTCATCTGTTCTTTGGTGGCTGTTTTACATGTTTTTGAGAACTATAATGAGACCTAGAATGATATGTTCTCTGAGTCTCTGACACAATAACACAGTCACTAGTTTGAAGTAACACTAACAGACTGATATTTGGTTGTACTACTAAGACCGAGGCTGTGCTAAGCCTGTGCTGCTGATGTTGGCAATGTTACTAAGCTTAGGTGCCAACTGAGAGATGCATCTGATGATGGTTTTAAGGGTATTTAAGAAAATCATATAGCCTTATCATTGTAATGAATGAGTGGCATTAACTAGTTAAAAACTACTATTAAGAACAAAGAATGCTATGTGGCCACTATGTTGTTTCTTTCCTGTTTGCCCCATATAGCCATTAAGACTTATTGTCCCTGACATGGTAACTGTAAAGCAGGCGCTTGCAAACCAATTCTCACTTTTTCCCCAATCGACCTCTCTTTTCCACATTGGTGAACAATCGCTGTGAAAAAATGCCTGACCTTTGTTTTTATGGACCATTTGCAATACAGAAAAAAATGCCAGGGTGTGATTCTTCTTACAACCTCTGGTGCTAGAGAAAAAGCCAACAGCCCTCAAAAGCTCTGGGCAGAAAAAGGCCTTTATAATGTGTGTATTTGGTGTGGTCACCTTGATCCACAAGCTCATTTTGAACTTTCATGCAGCATGAAGAGCCATCAAACAGATACTATAAACTCATGAGATTGAGGGGAAAATACAGCAAAACAGCTCTTGCATTAAAAGGTTGACTCCGGAACAGATGGGATGCTTCACTCAGCTGACAAAGCCCAAGGCCTAGGACCAGACTCCAACATGATGACCAGTCCACTGTAGATTCCACAAAAGAAATAGCAAGTAAATCTCGACTGCCTGAGATCCAAACATCCAATTATTCAGTGTCAGGGAAAGCCTTTCGTCTACAGAGCCTGACTTTATTTGAAAAATCTGAACAGGCCAAACAGGAAATGTGCTTTCATTTCTAGAGGCAGCCAAGAGCTGAGACTGAACGCCATTTTAATGAGCTTTCCCAATGAGGTGCCACCTGTTTTATCCAGATAATTGGATGATTGGCCACCCTTAAACGACCCCTGCTTGGCAAGCAGTTTCTTTCTTTCTTTTTTCTTCTTTCTTTCTTTCTTTCTAAGAATAGCCTAACAAAAGCACGTAGAAGTCCCATTGTTATTAAAAGGCCTTGACAGATGATGAGAAAACTAAAATCAGACGGCAGACAAACATTCAGCTTTAAGGTGCAGAAATTAGTCTCGCCTGCCACTGTAAACCTTCCCAAGCAGCTTAGCTGCAGAACGTTGATTTATTTGTAGCATGTCATCAAACATAAATCCGTTCAGATAAGATTAAAAAAAAAAAAAAATTGCTGCACATACAGTATATGGTTTTGGAAATTGTGGAACAGTATATGCCAGTAGTGCGACGTTATCTTCTTCATTTTAGACCAACACGGTGGTGTGTTTGGTTCAGCTGGACCGCAGAGATGTTGCAGTGCACTGATTGCTTTAACGGTTACTTTACAGTTGCTTTTGTCATTCTGAGTGCATTTGCTGTAAAGCAGACATTAGACTCCACGCTGAGGCAATTGGCACAATTTAATCCATTTCACAGTGAACAATTGGTCCACAGTCTATGATGACTTGATAATTTCATAATTTCACACTGCTCTTTTACATACTGCAGACATAGCCAGCTGATGCTCTGCCTGTGACTGTGAATGAAGCCAGTTCCAACGTCCTGGCATCTCTTGGGGGAAATTATTGACAAGGGACATACCAGGGAGACTCAGTGTCAGTTATAAATGCTAATGAGCGCACACGGGATAAGTTCTACAGGTTTACACACATGGAAGAGCTTTATTCATTTGACATTTAGTGCAAGAGACCCTACTGCACATAAGGGGTGCAGAAATTGTGGCTCTATTATTTATTCATTCATTCATGTTTCATGTATTTTTTTTTTTTAGTGTTTATTTATTCAATGACGTCTCTATTTGTGCTAAGTCTCATCGCGGTCAGATTGTTCACTTAACCGAATGTTTGCTTTAAAAAAAATCATTTAACTTTTACTTTCAAATAGAAATATTTGCACAGCTTGAGCTTCAAGCTTAATGAGCTTTCCTAGATTCAATCTATTTTTCATGAGCGCACAAAAAAAACTAACCATCACATATTCGCCTTTCATTTACACATTATCACACACTGTAATTACACAACAACTTGGAAGTTAATCAGCAAAAATGAAACGTGTTGCATATGCATTTCATACATATCCTACTAAAGCAGCTATGCACCATTTTTCATGGTATTTGCAGGTCTGTGGTGTGTATAGTTGTGCCGGGCATCAGGTCAGGGTACTGGAACATATCAGTTATAATTATTCCTGAAAGCAGCACAAATCTAGCTCTCCACACTGACATTAAAGTTTTTATAAACACAAAGGTGGTTTATTTAGTTTATTTAGCCACAGACAAAAACATTTGCACACCAACAGGCCACCTTAACACAGTTTACTAATATATCTTAGAAGCCAGCGTTACATTTATTTTACTAGGAGCGATACCTTTGTTGGGTTGACTTGTTATTGTGATCAAAAAAACTAGCTAGCTAACAACTTGAGTTCAGCATTTGATTACATGACATCATGCCCTTGTGTACCTCTGTGTACTTTCAAAAGCAATAATGCATCTACTTTCAGCTGGCATTCAGCTTGCTTGTTGCCTTCTTGTGTGTATTCTATCTGCAGGCAGTACCTCCAGACACTGTCAGAGGCTTTGTTTCTCAGAATTAAGACAAAAATAAAACCAGATTTTCTTTTTCATGGGCAGGATATATGCTGGTATCTACAACATATTAGTTAGGACGAGAGTGTATCATGTATCAATGTGTATCATCTGGTTTGAGCAGAGATATAATTTCAGACAGATTTTGTTCAAAATAACAATCTTATCAAACCGTACCTGTTGAAAATGGGTGCCGCAAATAAGCAAAATTGCTCCGTCTCTGGTTGTTGTTTTTACGTAGAAAAATAAACCTTGTGCAGAAAACAAAAAATTAGTGACACTCATTTTTGATTCAAACAATGGCACCACATCTATTTGCAGCGACGACACTAGCAGGATCACTTGCTGTTATGCTCCATTAAACAGTCTGTAACGTATGGTATAACACACTTTGTAGTGTGGAGGAGGCTTGTAGTCCTTCTGCCCATATAACAGTCTCGTTTGTGCAGTACAGAGACGGTGGGCAAAGTAGAATAAATCCATGATGTTAATATTAAACCTCCTAAGAACCGAACTCTTTTATGGCATGCATTTTTATTTTCTCTTTGATATTTGGGCATATTGGGACACGATGAATGTAAAAACAAAGAATTACCAGATTTTTTTTTACCTAATTTTTGTTTCTGAGAACAATGAGATGCACATATGAATATATTTGTTTAAAATTTCGATAGAACAGTGTCAGTATAATGTCCTCGTAAGTGGATATCAGCCCCTTGTAGAGCACAATTTATTATTTTAGTCTAGACAACCCAAAATGTGATGTCCACATATGTGGACGCCTGGTCCTAGGAGGTTACTGACACAGGTTTTTACACAGGATTACCACATTTTAAAATACTTCAAATCTTCACAATTACACTTCATGTACAAACTTTAATGCGGCCTTGTCTGCCCTGTCATATGGAGGAAACCCTATAGAAGTCAGGTAAGGGGGCCAGGAGGCTTCCCCGAGTCATCCTGAAAAAGTAGGCCTAATCCTCCCAGACAGCGGGGAACGGCTGCTATCCTGGTCTGTCACAACCACTCTGGGCCCTCACAGCTGAGGCCGTCACAATGAAAGCCAGTGCTCCGCAGAGAAGAACAGGACATTGGGGAGGGGAGGAGGGACAAGGGGCATAAAGGAGAGGATTTAAATGCTTGGCTGTTCTTTTTATGCCACCCAGAGGACTCAGGTGGAGCAGGTGAATTTATGATACCACCGAGAGGATAGGAGGCTGCACTGGGTGTGAAGGATATTAATAGTTTTATTATTTTGCCTTTTATATATGATCCACCTTCTGGTCATATGGTATCCTTATGTCCTTGTGTACTTCTGTGTACTTTCAGAAGTAATCAATGGCGATGCAATGGCCTTACCACAGACAGCTGTTTGCACTCAGGGATTTATGACAGTGGTGCCTGACCACCATCCAGATAGGTGATGAACACAGTAAAACCTTTCTAAACTAGTTTTCATTCCGATCCGATTCAGAGTTCAACAAAGACAAATGAAATGTGCATTTTTGGTCTTTGACATGACATGCAATGGGAGCCAAAGTATTGGCATGTATGCAGTGGGGAGCAGCTTTCACTGCCCTGAACGGGTGCCAAAAAATAACAAAACACTGGAAGAGCGAATTTAAGCGCACTGGGGGCAAGGTGGGGGGTTTTTTTTTCTTCTGTCATATGTGAAAAGCTTTCCCCTGAGCAGTCAGTCACATTAGAAATTCCATTGGCTGTGGTCTTGTCTATACAAAAAAGAAGCAGAGTAAAAAAAAAAAGAGGATGGGGGTTAGAATGAAGAGAGAAAAATAGATCAATATTTAATTTTCTCCCCAGGAGATATGTTCAGGCACTAATCAGCAGCGACTGGAAAAGATGACACCTGGAATAGCAAGCAGCAGAGCTGTGCCGTCCTCTCCTCTCCTTCCACCACATCTTGCTTCTCGTGGCAGACTCTCACTTTGCCTATACTGTCTCTGTCAGGATACGTTTTGTATTTATTCAGTCAAATCCATCCCTCCCTCTTTGTCTTTTCTTCATATTACCCCGACACTTTCTTCTCTCACTCATCCACCTTCTGTCATCCTCTCCCTTTCCCCGCATTCATCCTCCCCTCGCGGTTCCCCTTTTTTTTTCAACCCTTGCACCCCTCCCTCTCTTTCTCCAGTCTTTTCACCCAATCTCTTCTTTCTTACTTTCAATCTTTTACTCAATAACTGCTTGTCCAGCATGACAGAACAGCTGAGATTGGGGTTGCAGGAGAAAGCAGAGATTCACTTAACAAAATCACTATACATGGAGCAGGTATCATTCACAGCAGGCACTCCAGCTGTGTGTGGAATTGGTAATCCTGGATTGTGTGCTCTTTCTTCATTACAAAGCTCACTGATTGAGCTCCTTGCACGCGAATCTCAACTCATGTGCATTTACAGTGCTCTTATTGGCGGTATGCATGGCTCTTTAGGACAAAATGAACTGTTACACTTGGGTGATATTTCCTGGAGAGAAGAATGTAACACAGCACTGAAGTGATTTCTCCAGACTGGTCATGATTTGATTTGCAAGGCTTTCACATTTTCATTTAGCAACATGGAGCAACCCATCTGTATTTCAAAAAGCATTTCAAATTCATGTTCCTTCTCTCACTTGGGGTTTAACAAGACCTCAAGCGTAATGAGCTTCATTTCCAACTTGAACAAATTCATACAAATTGGGTGTTATCGCTTCAAATTACTGCTCTGATTTCCGTGCCAGAGATGCCTGCCTGATAGCAATAATAGAATTGTTTTTAATATGCCAGAACAGTTGTGTAGGAAGTCTCCAGATATTTTATTTAAGCAATGTCACAGGGTGAAAATGTTAAAAATAGTCCGTTATATATAAAAAACCTCTGAATTTTGTCAATTGTAAAAAACAGTCTGTAATAGAGACCCCACACTCTGTGATACTGGCTGACTGAAGAGTGTGAGGTAGTCTGACCTAAATGTAGTTACATACTAAAGGTATTATGTATGTTTTTTGCTTCTTTTGTCTTATATTAAGATACGGCGTATTTTGCACCAACTTTTAAAATTAAGCACTTTTTTTTACTTGATTTTTTTACTCTAAGGTGTAAGACTCCACTAGCTAGTCTCCACTAGGATCAGTAAACACAAGCTAGCCAATTACAGCTCTTGCTGTCTTCACCTGGAGTCTCCACAGCTGCTTGAGTCTCATGTGTAATCACGTTGCTGAGGCACAAAGCAGCTACAGCATTGTCAGGCTACATCACTGCCAGTAAAATAATGGGGTAGCCAAGCGCTGGCTTATGGTCTCTGAATTAGCAGTTAAAATGTGTTTATAGTCATTCTGGACAGCTTCACTGGAGGGCAGAGCAACTAGCCAATCGTGATGAAGGGACTGGAGATGTCGCCTCCTATAAGAATGGGAGAACTGTGCACATTTCCCAAAAATCTTGTTCACACGAGTGCAAATGTCTTAGCAATGCATCACCTACTGAAAAACCGTATATCTGATTTAACGCTAGCTTACTTCACCCAGTCTGTTAGAAAGATGGACCTACTAGCCTTGAATCAAACACAGCTTGCAGTTTTATCATGACATAGTCTCTGAACTACAACAAAAAACCAAGTGTCACTGATCCATCCATTCCTCCGCCCATTTTCTATGCAGTCCAAGGTGCACAGCCAACAGTATAAGCAGAAATACCCACAGCTCCATCTTCCCAGTCACCCCACAGCTTTGCCAGCAGCACAATGTTCACGAGCCAACCATGAGACAAAACCTCTCCAGCATGTCCTCGGCCTGCCTCGGGGTCTTCCTCAACCTACAACACCACGTCTGGAAGGAGTCCAGGAGGCATCCTGATCCGATGCCTAGACCACCTTAAATGATCAATGAATGAACATCAGTGAGGAAGAGAATCTATTGTCTCCACTATGAGCCCCTTCTGAATTGAAATCTGTACGGGAGACCATAAACATTACTTTGAGAAAGCTCATTCACACCACTTGTATCCACAATCTTATTCTTTCTGTCACTACCCACAGCGAGGTAACATTTTTCCTTTTTATATTCATCATAGGAGTCATTAGAATTACATTCTGCCTGGGCCTTACCCAGGACCAATTTGTTCATTTGGAGGCCCTATCAGGGGCAAATTACCCATGATAACTTAACTCTCGGGAAGGCTCGTGGCGGCTGTAGCTCAGGAGGTAGAGCCGAACATCCACCAACTGAGCCCGTTATGTTTTGATACCTTGGACCTTGTGCCAAAGTGTCCTTGAATAAGTTACTGATATTGAATGTGTTGTGCGTGATAGGTAAAAAGTGCATGAAGTCATACAGTGAAGTGTCGTGTCAATGTCTGTTTAAATGACTCTAAAGGTGCTTTGAGTCCTTGCTAAGAGCAGAAAATCTATATATAAAATTACTCTCATGATTGAAAGCGTAAAACTGATGTGGCATCTATAATGCTACAAATGTTACCAGTACAAAATCCGTGTGATGCAAACCCATTCCCTTCAAAGAGCAAATAAAAGATTCATTTAGTGATAGTACCTTCACTATAACACTAAATAATCTTTTGATAGTGATTAGGTTTTTTTCAGTCAGTCAATCAAACGAATAGAATAGAAGTACAATTTGAAATTCCTAATAAGTAACAGTACTCTGTACTGGTTTTAAAGCGTTCAAAAGGAAAGCCACTCTGCACTATCTCTCCCCACTTTCCTCACTGCAGGGAATGAGTGAATGAGATAAGAGCTTTCGGAGGTAAGTGGACCTTATCCAGTGGACAGAAAGGTTGTTCAAGGTTGATCTGTTGTGGGGATTCTGACATTGGACAGCTAGCCAATCAAGCTGTCCTGCCGATATCCAAAAAGCATACACACAAGAACACACTCACGTAACTGGAGCAAAAAAGAAACTCAAGAGACTGAATTACCATACTAGACCTCCCTTTGAATATTTCACTTTACTGTATATTTCTTCTGACACTTAGACAACCATCTTTGGTCTGTTGGTGGGTGTAGAATTGGTCTGCTATGAAGGAAGCGTGAGTGTGTGGATGGAAGTCTCTCCTGTCTACACAAAGCCTCTGGGGGAAGATCCAAGAGAAGCAAAGAGACGGGGAAGAGAGAGAAAGGGAGGCAGGAAACCTTTGGCCCCAAAGGGAAGTCCCAATACAGCTGCTGCCTGCCTGCTTGACTCCTTCTCTCTGACTCTGTGCATGCACTGTCAACCTGTCTGACCACAACACACACACAGACACAGACACACACACATACATCATATGATAAAAACAGTCTATTACCTTAGCACTGCAGTGAAAGTGTGCATGTGATTGAGGGAATAGCAGTCACAATTCTAACGATTTGATGCTTAAAACCTGAGCTCAGTCTATGATGCAGAAGGTTATTGATCACACACATACACACATGCACACCCCCCATGGGAGCCAACGTGTTTAATTAATTCTGACACCATAGTCCTAGCAGGAAAGTCTGCATGTTTTGTTCTGTAAATCTGTGTGAACGTGTGTGTGTGTGTGTGTGTGTGTGTGTGTGTGTGTGTGTGTGTGTGTGTGTGTGTGTGTGTGTGTGTGTGTGTGTGTGTGTGTGTGTGTGTGTC
>VUQR01010587.1:19070-41641 GCA_015108515.1 Hemichromis elongatus | reverse complement strand
AAATAAAACACATAATACATAGAAATTAAAACTAAAATTAAAACAGCCCTTATATGATAAAAACCAAGATAAAACAGCATAGAATCAACTAAAATACAACTAAAATAAAACTAAAGCCAACATCTCACGTGGTGTCAAAGGCCAGGGTAAAGAGGTGAGTTTTCAGGAGAGACTTAAAAACAGGCAGGGAGGAAGCCTGTCTGATCTCTAAAGGGAGATTGTTCCACAGTTTTGGAGCTGCTACAGCAAAAGCACGATCTCCTCTGAGTTTGCGCTTAGTCCTGGGTATATTCAGGAGCAGCTGATCAGCTGACCTGAGAGAGCGGGAGGGTGTATAAGGCTGTAGCAGCTCAGAGAGATAAGATGGGGCTAAGCCATTAAGGGCTTTAAAAGCAAATAAAAGAATTTTAAAATGAATCCTAAAAGAAACAGGCAGCCAGTGAAGTGAAGCTAAAATAGGGGAGATGTGCTCAAACTTTCGAGTGTCAGTTAAAAGACGAGCTGCAGCATTTTGCACCCTCTATAAATGAGTAATGTATGAGACACTAACCCCTATATAAAGTGCATTACAGTAATCCAGCCGTGTACTAACAAAGGCGTGGATCACTGTCTCAAACATGTATTCTGATAAATCTAAACAGCAGCTGAAAACTTAGCAAGGACTCAGTAATCCTATGTCCCTTAACCCTAACAAATTATTACTCCTTCACATGTCATTATTCAGATATATAAAGTGCTTAGCAAATTTATTAGACCAGCTAATAAATTAGAAGGACAAACAAATCAAAGAGTAAAACTGAAGTTATTGTCTCTGATAGCCATATCCCTCTGAACCGACTAGCTGATACTATTGGTCCCCTTGCTAGTTAGGGTTACCCCCCAATAGACCTAGGGGTATTTTTTGGAAAGCTCTTTTACATTAGCGAAGCAAGTGTCTACAGTGGTTAAATCAAGTTTCTATCAGTTAAGTCAAAGTTCTAAAGCCAAGCCTTTTCTTTCCCTGGAGGACCTTGAGAAGCTTATTCATGCATTCATTACCATAACCCAAAAAAAGCACATAGATATAACCAGATGCTCTTAATGCAACCAGGCTGAAAACCAGCTATTGCAGCATCTAGACTATGGAACAATCTCCCTGCCAATTACACTTCTGAGTCTTTTCAATCTTTTAAATCTCCCTTAAAGACTCATCTTTTTACTTTGGCCTCGACTTAAGTTAGTTGACTTTCATCTGGTTGGTTTCTATTTTTGTCATGTGTTGCTGTTGTCTTGTTGTTGGTAAATTATTTTACATACTCCTAATTTGTGAAACACTTTGATTGACTTTGTTGTTTTTAAATGTGCTATATAAATAAATTTTGATTTTAATTTTGATTTGAGGAATGCAAGCAAATAAAAGTCGTGTCTTAATCAAAAAATGATAACGTGCTCTGCTATCTCGTCTGCTTTTTGTAAAAACAGCAAATGCGAATATTCATCGACCCCAAAAACAATTTAGCGATAAAACTATCATTTTGATTAAAACTCTAGTACATACCAGTGGATTAACCATTACATAAACTTAAAGATAAAGGAAGCACAAACCTTTCATTGGGTGGTGGTCTAATAAATGTGTTAAACACAATACATTCAAATATATATGCAAGATGCATGGAAAGATGAAAACTAGTGGTTGTTATTGATTTATTAGACTATTAAGATACTGTTTATGCACAAAACTGCTGTGAGGTATCAGATCATTTGTATTGCTAAGCAATGCATGCAATGAGTCATTAAAGCGAAAAACATATCTGCTCACTTACAACCCCCAGTGTTTATAAGATACAAATACTTCAATTCGAGAGCTTATACTGTAACTTAAACCATTTCTTGCTTCTTTTAGTCCTGTGGTAAACCATACGTGGCAACAATGGACACAAAAATAGATTTGATTCGTATTCTATTCTAAACCACAGTAAGTTTTTCAATGCGCTGCTACTACAACGCATGTACTTGTGGTAATGCTGATGTGGTAATAATATTTATTAGATAAATACAGGATGGATTTATATACTGCTGAAAATCACAAGGCTGTTTTTCTTGCAGCAACCATGCTGGGTCTGTGGTATTATTTGTAAAATACATAAAATCCCTGCTTCTGTGCAAATGTTCCCCTTAGGTGTCCTGAAAAAAAAAATGTTAGAAAGCACACTAAGAAAAGGATGAAACACTTTGGGCATGCAAGGGAGGAAAGCTTTGCAAAAAGTTTTGCTGGAAACAAAACAACACTGTGAATTTTCTGGACAGCAGGGCAAACATCTTGGTAAATCATAGCTATCCAGCTGCAGGGCTTGCAGAGCTACAAAAATGCACATCACATTTTCTATTCACAAGAATCTTGAGGATTGTTATGTTTTACCTTCTTCTCTCCACAGAATGTTTGCAACTGCACAATCAGCCATTGAGCAAAAGGAAATGAAGAGAAAAAAAGAAGAAAATGTATTATTTCAACACAGCAAAATATTTATCTTCAGAAACAGGAGATAGGTTCTGTCATGCCATGTCAATCCTTAATACTATGTTTGACAGATACAAAATGTTCCTTACTACTGTTGACAGGCCGTGCTTCCTCTTAGAACAAGACATAACTCTTGTCTTCAGAGAAGACGTGGCATCAATTATTCTGTTTAATTTCATCTGACCCAGGAGCTCTTTTTAGGTATTGCTAACATGTCAAATGATGCAACATAATGAAAGACCAAAATGTTACAGAGAGCTTAAGTATTTAATTTGATAGGTTAAAACTGCTTAAAACTGAGATTACTCCATAAAAAAATGTAGTACCTCATAAAACCTGCTCTTAAAGCATCTCCCTCTCAAACTGAAATTTAGATCTAAGAGTAAATAAATAGCTCCACTCTCATTTGTGTGGAGACAGTGGTGGGCACATTGGAGCTTAAATGTGCTTTAGGGTCAAATTATAGATTCTGGGCTTTCCCTTTGCTGAATCATTTTAGATGACCCCAAAGAGATTTTAGTCAGACGCAAAGAAAGGGATCAGCTTGCATGATTTATTTATGCAGGAAATAGTCGAGAATAACAAAAAAAATGCACACTGATGTCTGTCAAAGGACTTGTCAAAGGCAATGTCCCATTCTAAGCAAAAAAACCCAAAAAACACAGAGTTCATATTACAAAGAGCTAAATTTGGACAAAGTTAATTGTCCTAGATAAATTATATTTGGACCCCAAACAGTTATAATTTGCTGCCTTTCATTTGTCACTGACTTCACTATTTCCCTTGACAGTACCAATTGAAATGTTTAAATTGAATTAAACTCAATTTTATGGACTAACAAAAAGGTCAGTCTTAAGTGTTTCAGAAGTGTTCAGAGAGATAAATGATCTTGCCTAAGGGTTGGCAGTCTCAGAAGCACTTCATGTTGCAGCTCTGCTGTAAAGGCAAGATTGATGGATACCAGCTGAGTGAAACACCTGACATTTCTTAAGTGCCCTGGTCAAACTCAAAGACACCATAAGATATTTGAGGAAAGACCTAAAGATGGCAGTTCACAGACGCCACCCATCTAACTTGATAGAGATTGAGAGGTTGTGATAAGGAAGGAACGACTAAGCGTCCAACTGCAAACGTCCATAGACATAACCAAGGCGGCACACAAAGCTGTAATGTCTACTGAAGCACTTTACACTGTAGAATTTAGTTTTGAATTTTTAATATATTTGCAAAATTTTCTCAGTTTGTCATTTATGGTATTTCAAGTACAGATTAATAGGAGAAAATAGCTATTTTTTTTTATTAGGAACAAAAATGAAACTCTTGCTTGAAAAGCAAAAGGGGTCTGAAAAGTTTACAAAGTGACTTATTTGCTGTGTGTGTTCACAGAGGGGGATCTCTTATCCGCAGGCATGATTATTTTGTTAATACTTGGTACATTGATCCTGTTCCTGGATAGTAAAATCGTTATCAGCTGACTGAACAATCCCCAACGAGCAGCTCTTTACTTCAGTGACTCAACCTCAGGAAAACACATTCCAGACAGACACAAACCTACATGCTACTGTATTCTTTTGGCGTGGAGTTTTTGATGTCTCCAATAAAATCGGTTGTTTCCTACTATAAAAAGAATGGGCTCGAACAGGAGATTATTGTGCCCGACATCCATCTTATCTTTACCTGTCCCAGCAAACATTGTTGGCGATGTTTTCACAGTGTCTAGTCATTGCAGAAAAATACTTTCAAAATTAAAGTTTGCAGGGACGTTAGTGCAACGTCAGTTTGAGTTATGGCTTCAATTTTTTTGCTTAGACATTGTTGTTAGCTATGGCTAACAAAGTCAACATCCACTTATCCACGATTCAGTTTTTACTGTTTGTTCACAACCAGTTTTGACCAGGGAGGGGATGTTGGGGTTTCAGCCATGTTTGCTGGGGTGTCTTTGTATGTGTGATTACGACAGAGCTAGTCTTGTCTTTGATCTTAGTTATACAGTAAAGGAAATGTGGTTTTAAAGTGGATCTGCTGAAATGCTGCTTCGCTGTTGGTCTAATATGAAGATGGCCTTTTTCCTTTAATTTTCTACCATCTGAAGGCAAAGGGAATCAGCTCACTGTCAGCTGACATAAAGCAGTTTTGGTGCTTATTAGGTTCACCACACTGCATTAAAAAAATAGGTGATGCATGGAGCATTTGCTGACACTTGTCTGCACAAGTTTTTGTGCAGATAAGTGTCAGCAAATGCTGTCTATGCTGTATAAATAGGTATTGCTGTGCTAACTCTTCTAATTTTCACCAGTGTTTTTTCAACGATTATTAAGTGCAGCACCAAAAAACCCCAAAAACTGTTCAAAATTAGCATTTTGCTCTCGTGTATGCTCAAGCTCCAGTCTTTCTTTTCTATCCAACATTCAAAGAGGCAACAATATAGACAGTGCATCCAGGTGAAGTCAGGCTTGTGCAATCAAAGCGCTTTGTGAGCAAAACCACAATAAGAGTCCTTTATCACACCACCTGTCCAAAGCTTAAACAAGCAGGAAAGCTTAAAATTAAAATATACTTGGCTGTTGCTCAAACAGCAGAGTCCTTTTCTTTTACTGTAACCTTGCAGGTAAATTGCAAAAACTCAAAATTTTACCAAGGATATTTATCTTATTTTTAGTCGAAATATCTCATTACACACAAAATAAGACACATTTAGCTACAAAGTAGCTTTTCAGTGAGTGCATCTTAAAACTGGAGAATTTTCACTTGTTCCATTGGCAGATTTTTCCACTTAATACAATAATAAATAATAAATAAATATACTTGGTAAGATTTTGAATTTTTGCAGTGTAGTGGATCCACATGAGCAGCAGTAGGAGGCGGACAGGCAAGGTGACCAGTGTCTATTATTGTTTCTGATCTCAGTGTCATCAGTAACTCAGTTCATCCTTCACAATATTTTCATGCCAAGAATAATTTTTCCAAAATATTATTTTCAAAGGTTTTCTTTTAGTGTGACTCCCATCAATTAAAATATTGACTTCTTATGGAAAAAGCGAACCGTGACTCTGTGGGACTTACGAGTCTTCTTAGCCGAATCTTCAACAAACAGAGACGAGATGTCCTCATCCACTCCCACTTCATTCTTGGCGATGCAAGTGTAGGCTCCTGTGTCCTCATAGCGGACGCTGCCAATGAAGAGTTCACTACCGTTCGCTAAAGAAGAGAGGACACAAAATCAAACAGGTACACACATTACTGATGCAAAGCTACAAAACACTACAACCATACTGAGAGTCTTTATTTTGAAACAAAGTTTTACATTTAGACAACAAATTCAACTCTGCATCTCCACTCTGTTAAAAATCTGCACTTGAATAATGAATAAATATGTAGAGTAATTTGACAATACTCTGTTGAGATGAAGCTGGGCGTGCATGTAACAGAAGCACAATGAACCAAATACAGTGCTTAATACAAGCAATGCATCCTCAAAGGTGTAGGGAAATGGATGCTATAGACACCTGGAAATGTAAGCTATGGTAGGGGAACCATAAAAAAAACCCCCACAGTGTTTGATCAATATTCTTGTGTCCACAGGCATTTTTTATCTCAGTGAAATCAGAGACGTTGTAACTACAGTACAGCCTGTACTACTTGGTCATACTCTCTTCCAGTCTATAATTGGTCGCTATGGTTAGTGAATACATCTAAATTGTATATTACATTAAAATAATATAATTTTATTATCCCACTGTCCAAAGATTTATACAAAAGGGGTCCTAAATTAACAGTACTGGTAATAACCAAAATAATTTTTTACATTTCGGTAATGGTAAATCAACCAGTCTGCACAATCTCATAATCATATTTTTTATTGCTAAAATATAACTATTGTTGAATTTTCTTATTTATTGTTTTAAAAAAAAAGTAGCGAAAAAGTAAAAGCACATTACTATTCATTTTAATTTTATAGTTATTTACTGTAATAGTTTGACTGGTTGAATGCTGCTGCACATATATGAGTTACAGTTTCTTCCAGCACAGCACTGCTCCTCTCAAGTTTAAGAATCACACTCTGAATCAATAGCGACAAGTGATGCTGGTGACGTTCAGAGACAAAGGTCAACATCAGAGGTGAGCTCTCTGAAGTTTGCTGCGGCATGCTGTAGCTTTGTGATCTAGAGCTGCACTCTGATCCTTCCTGTAGTACTTCATTGATCACACGAGGTGAATTTGTTACAGTGGGGCTCTTACAAGCCAGGATGTATAAAAACATTAAAGAGAGCTTTCACTTTCACCCCTTTCTGTACATCACCTGACATATTATTTAGATAACATCAAACATAGACACCATCCTTTTTCCTCACACACGCAGGATATCATGCATTCCACCTGCTGAAACTTAAAATTAGCATTTTTAATTGTGGTCTTTGTTGCACACAGCTGGTTAAAAAAAAGAGGAAAAAAAAAAACACCTTTTCTCCATCTTAACCTTCTAAAAAAAACAACAACACAGACATTGATGCAAAGCTTTTCACATTAGTGAAATGTCTTTTGGATTCTGATAATAATTCTCTTTTATCAGGGGAAATGTGTGCAATGCTTTGAAGTGAGAAGTGCCTTAAAGCACTTCTCACGTCTCATGAAATGAGACAGCACTTTAATTACTTCTAATTCATAATGATGTTCTGATCAATTCTTATTAAAACCCACTGAATCAAACGCTGTTAAATTAGTGTTTATATCCTCTGCATGTTTGCGGTGCTCGCGATGACGTGACCGGTGTGGTCTTAAACTGAAGCGAGCTCATTTTCTTAAACGGCTCCCCACAGATGGATTACTGCATAGGTGAACAGGACACGTCACCTGACTCAGCAGCTCCTGTTAGCTTTATTGGGCTTTAAAGCACCTTTTAGCTCACTGTTGTATTACATTTTTGCTCACCACAAGTGAACTGCTCAACCTCAAGTAAGAAAGAGTAAATTAAAAAAAGGTTAGCATGCGAGAGACTGCACAGACACACACAGAGAAAGTAATTCATCAGTGGTCCAACTTAATGTATTATCAGCTTGCATCATGATGCTCTGAAGCCTTATAATTACTGCCGAACAAGTCAGATAATTTTTTTCAATTAAGTGAAAAATGTTTTTTACATCCATTGAGGCTTTTGGGTCAAAGAAATTATCTGTAATCTCACATCTCGAGATTTTCCTGCACTCCCTGCTTGATAAAAAACCAAATGACAGAAAATACAAGGCAGTGTTCTAACAGCGTTTTCAGCACTGCAGTACTTTTTCTTACTGTTCAACTGTGGCTCGCAATCAATACTTCTTACTATCAGCTGTCAGTGTGTTGTTCAAATTTTACAGAAACCTATCAAAAAATGAGGATAGGGGCACGACTTTTATATTATCTTTATTATACTCCCATCAATACAAGTGCCTTGCGGAAATAAAATGTTGAATCACACTTCCTGTGCTTTGATCATTTCCTCCCCAACCATGGCTAGATTTAAAAAAACAAACTCTGCACTACCTAGTTTACTTTTCCATGCTATTCTTTTCATTTACCTAGAAGTTGTTCATTGAATAACTACAAATTATTAAATAGGGCTGCTGCCCCTTTCTGTTGGTAAATCTGAAACAGCAGCTACTGCAGTGTTTATATGGTGGTGAACCATGCAGAACCTCCTTGTTTGAGTGTTTAAGGGTTGATAACAGGCTATTACCATAGGTAATGACCCACACACAGCCAATAAACTCTCCTTTAATGAGAACTAGGCCGTAAAAAGGGATGTTGTGCTTCTTCTCTCTGATATTGATATTGAGTGTATCATAAAAATAAAAAAGACTTCTTGCCCAAATAAGTTGTTGCCATCTTCTGTCACACAGTGTATTTCTTTTTATCTTCAATCTCTTGATCTCCCGTCTCATTCACCATCTAATAATATGTATGTTTACGCTGTCAGAGGTGCAAAAGGACGCAGTGAAAAAGGGCGACCGCAATCATGGCTTCATCACAGTGGTACAGAATGCAAATAAACTGAAACCATATGAGAAATTATTACTGTGGACAAGCGGAACCACTTTTCAAAAAAGAAAAAAAATTACTTGTATAAAATAGCAGCTTGAGTTTCAAGATTTGTTTTCATTAGTCTTATACACTGTCATGGTTTAAAAAGATTTATGCTTTTTTGCATTGTACACTGTTGCTGCTGCATACTGTGCAATTCGAAAAAAAAAAAAATCACTTTACAGCCGAGGTGTGACACACAGAGTCCGCTAAAGCACAAAATATGCTGATAGCAAAACATTAAAAATCTCACCTATGAGAGAGAGCTGTTTGGAGGATCTGGGCTGCAGATCCATGCCATTCTTCAGCCAAAGGAGTTTGGGGTTTGGGATGCCGTCGGCGTGGCAGTGGAGGCTGGCTGATACGCCGGGCTCCTGAGCCTGTGTCTCTGGATAGACCAGGATCACTGGAGGGACTGGACGTATATACACAAAACCAAAAATACAAATGGAAATAGTAAAGCGGCAAGTGAAAACATAATTACACACTGTTTCATTGGTAGACCGTAACTCCTGGGGGAATATAACACAAACACCCACATGCACAGTGGGCAGAGAGGAATTTGTCTCACCACAGCATGGAATATATTCACAAATAACAAGAACCCGAGAGCTCTGGGGCTGCTTTATTACAGCTTGAGTCCTGCATGAAATAGATGTTGGACGTATGTGCCACTTACCACCTCCTTTGGCGAAAGAGCCGTAAATAGATCTGGAGAAATTGAGGAGGAAAAATGAAATATGAAGAAATGGCTTACATGAACAGGTAAGATGCTGTTTTTGGATTATTGTGCTTTGGGCAGCTGTCAAATTCTGACAGACCCTTCCTCCAGGAGCTTACTCACCTCTCTCATTCAGCTCATGTAACACATTTGTATTAAAAACTCAAGACACATAAAATACAATACACTGTAAGAGATAATTGTGTCAATTTAAAAATTAAAAAAATTACCCCTATAACTCTTTTTCATCTCTTGTTCCTGTGTTTAAAAAGTCTTGAGCCACCCTTTAGTTCTTTTTGTTTTTCTTTCAAGGAGACAGACTTTCTGTAATCTTTTAAAGTGGTCTTGAGAAATAATTATCCAGGCCTTCTGAAGGCTTTTCTTTGGATACTGGTTAGTTTTTCACCTAACATTTACCTATAAGCAGAAAAAAGGCAAGTAACTTGAGGGTTGTTGTGTCTACTCATCCAGAAACATTGTAATAGTGTTTTTGACCAATAAGGTGATTCAAATATCTAAATATCTGGCATATTTTTTCATGGTGCGTAGTGTGTCCTTTCAACGCATTGAGGGTCCTCCATCCTAGCAGATGATTGGCATCTGAAAGTCATGTTCTTAAAAAATAGGAAAAATTCAGCAAAGACCTGACAGAGAGTCTGAGAGATGCATCTGGCCCATCACTTGATCTCTTTGATGGTCGCCCAAGCCTCATTAGAAATGTTCTCAATGCTGTGTTTCAGGCAGTGGTGTTGGTGATCTTGTCAACGGTTGAGTTATGAATATATAGAAAATCTGCATCAGATTTTTTTCTAAATGCCATTTAGAAAGCATCTGATGAGCGATAGCTTCTGTTTTTCAGCATCCCAAACACACTGGCAATGCAGTAAAAGCATACCTGCATACAAAAAACACAGTGGAACACTACAAGTCATAGATTGGCCTCTGCAGAGCCTGGACCTTAATATTATTGAAGCAGTGTGGGATCATCTTGAGAGAGAACACAACAGAAATCAGCCAATTTCTAAACAGGATGAATGTCTTTGAAGAAGCCTGAAGAACTATTCCCAAAGACTTCCATGTATTGGTATTGACTTCCAAGCTATTCACAATTGTCCAAACTGTGTTTTTGCCTTTTATACACTGTTTCCATGTATGTGGAAGACTTTGGAATAGCCTTCACGTAAATATTAGATCTGCACAAACACTTGATCAATTTAAATCGCTTCTAAAGACATATTGTTAAGACACTATGACCCAAGCATTTTGGTCTTGTTTAATAGTCTTAGTTATTGTTTTAGTTGTCTTATTGTCCTATCATTGTTTTATATTGTTATTATTGTTTTATATGGTTTCTTTTTAATGGCTTTTTTATATTGTTAAGCACTTAAATGTGCTATATAAATAAATTTGACCTTGACCTATGTTTGCAGGTGTTATAATAAATAACTGCATCTTAGTGTTGTTTTCCTTACAAAGTATAAATGATATAAAGGGTTTCTTGACACTTATTGTTTGTTTGTCAGACATTGTGATGACCTGCCTTATTGTCCTACAGAACACACATGTGATGGTATCCTTCTTGTGCATGCAGCAGGCATCTGATTAGCCTGCTCCATGTGTCACATCTGTCTGTGACATAAACTGTTCTGTTTCATTACCAACACAACACTACCCCTCTTACAGTGTCATACTACAGGGTACGGCCACGGCTACTTCACCAGTACTAAAGCTGCAATATCGTCATTCCTCTCACCACAGAAAAGAAACGACTTAGGACAACAGGATACAAACCGCCCACTTAGTATAATGTGGCACTTGGCTCATTTCCATTGCACCTTATCTCACCTTGTCATATCTTATTTGAAATACCTTGAATCCCTAACACAAACATTTGGTAATTGCTCTTTCCTGATCACTCGCCCTTCAGG
The DNA here is from genome assembly GCA_015108515.1 of Hemichromis elongatus. NCBI lineage: Eukaryota > Metazoa > Chordata > Actinopteri > Cichliformes > Cichlidae > Hemichromis > Hemichromis elongatus. The sequence continues at coordinate 30,438 of VUQR01010587.1, read as the reverse complement.
TCCCCTGTCTGTCTCCATGACTCCCTTCACATCACTCCCCCTCCCTCCTTTTTCCTGACAGTTACACAATGCTGCATTTCTTTTCAATTAGCAAGTCAAAAAAAACAACAAAAAACAACAACACAAAACAAAAAAAAGAACCCATTGTGATTCCTCGATTGGAAGATGCTTAATTTAATCATTTGTATTCCACGTTGGCCTGTCTGGCATTCAGATTCAAAAACAAAAGCACAGTTTAAGGGGGTCACCTTTGTTATGCTACAGGTGTGGAGCTTAAAACATTCTTGCAGGTTTTTCTTTAGAGAGATGTCAAGTAAAATATAACAGTAGCAGAGACAAATACCCTAATTTAGGTAATTATTATGAGCGAGGCAGTGCTTTGATAACTTCAGTGGTGTTCTGTGTTTCTGCTGGTTTCTAAATGAAATCCAACATGAGTAGCTTTTATCCACTGCACAGAATCAGCTGAACAGGCTGCATGCACTCACATTTCATTTGTAGCCTAATATGAAATTATGTTTTGCTGTTTGGCAAGAGTTACTTTGATGCAATGCTCCGTATGCCCTCGTCTCCCGAAGCTCTTGTATGAACCACGCTGCTTAAAAGGTACTTTATCTTTGACTTTTGACTTTTTTTTGCCATATATAAAATTAAATTTGACATCTTTTGCGTTTTATTCTTAGTTAGGCAAACACTTTTATTTGTGTAAAATTTGCTAGAATAACACAGAAAGAGATAAATCTTCATTAAATAGCTTCCTGAACAGAATGATTAGTTATTGGGGAAACTATTGGGAACATTATTCAATGGCGAGCCTTAGCCACAGATAAACAGACTAACGAGAAAGACAAAAAATGATGCAACAAACAAACCAGTGCCAACACCTATGTCACACTTACTTAGGTTCTCACACATTCTGAAAACAAAGACATATTAATATTAATTTTTTTTTAGTGATGGAGAGTCTCATAACAGTCTCATTGAATTAAGGGTTACAAGTAGTTTTGTTAGCATTGCTAAACTCTTTACACTTGTTCAAGCTATATTATTTATTTACATCTATTGATACCCCCTTGTTGCTGAGATAGTTCAGTATGACCTTTGCTATACTTTTGGAATCAGTGTTATGCTATTAAATTGATGTGAGACCAGCAAGAAAACTTCGTGATGATATCCAAACAATAAATGCCATCAATCTTTTTTCTAGAATTTCGTCCACATCTAACTGTAAGTAAGAAATGAGCCACTACTGACCATTCACCTGCAGCACATGTGTCTGATGGAGGTCTTCATAGCCGTAGGCATGGCAACTGTAGTTTCCCATGTGGATGGTTGTCACCTTGGTGATGTACAGGGAGCCATCGTCTCCAAAGTCCTGAGATACAGGGAAGAGATGGATGAGTAAAACTAAGTCTAGAAAGAGGCAAAAAGGCAAATGTGGTGGGAGGGCGTGAAAAGTGAGGAAGAAGAGAGGGGAAAATTAAAGATGGAAAAAGGAGAGTGGGAGGTGTTGGAATGGGAATACCGGTGAAGAATGGGGTGCAGAAAACATCCACAGGGAGCGAGGTGGAAAAATGAAGGTATCTTGATAGAATAAATAAGGATGCTTGAAGGGAACAGAGAAAGGAGGCACACAACAGCAGGGAGTGATGGGAAAAGACAGCAGAGAAAAAGAGTGATGCGAAAAGGACGAGAGACCATGAATCAACGGTTTCCCTGTTGAGCTGAAGCAGGCAACAGGGAATTTGATCCTGCTCTCTCCCCTCATCACACTGCCTCAGCCTGATAAATGGCAAGGGTTAAAAATATAAAGCCCATTAGGTTGATGAATGGAGCGGGTTGTTGTTGGTGCAGCATCCGACAGTCACCGGGGGGTTTCCAGCCACAGCTTAGGGCGGATTAAGGCATTAAATAGTTTGCTGTCCCACCAAGTGGCAGAGCAGATGTCCTGATGCAGCTCTGTCATGACATGGAAACCACAAATGGCAGCTCTTCCTTTTTTCGAGGGCTCTAGAAATTAATGTGACCTGACAAGGGGGCGGTTTTGTGACAGGAAAATGTGAAATGATTTTCCAGTAAGATAGATGAAGGAGCTTAGGCAGCCCTTTAAGTTCAGGATTTACAATTAAGGGAAGAGACAGCACTATACTGGCAAGGACAATTAAAACTGAATGGGCTATTTGGACTGCAAATAAGACTGTAGTACAGTATATAAAAAGCAAGGGACTGAGGATGGCGGTCTCCTAAAACTGACTCAGTTGATGTACCTTGAATTTTATCTTTAGTATGTCAGCTGAAATTATGTTTTGGTTGGCTGTAAACTTCAAAGTAAGTCACATTTATCTGTGATACGGGTCATATCACAGATAAGTGATCTTAGGCACTAAAATGTAAATCACAAAGCGTAACATGTGTTGATGCAACGCTCTGCAGGTCCACTTGACTCTGGTGCAACTAGGCAGACATCGTAATGGTTAAATATAAGATTTTTCTTTTAGAGGAAACAATCCAAGTCCATGGTAAAATAAATCAAGACCTCTTTTTTCATCTTTGATTAATACTTTTATATGGTGATGACCAAGCCTGCATTGTCTCTGGGAGAGACCGGGCCTGCAAACCTCATCACAAACTCAAAGATGAACATATAGGTATTAGTCATTAATCTTTGAGTTTGTGAAATGTGCTGATGACACATGGACACAGAATACAAAAGTTTTTAGAGAAAAATTACAGGGTTTTATTACTACTCAAGGAAAATTACATTATTCAAGGAAAATTATACACTTGAATAATAAGAGGAGTCGCAGAGTAATACATAAAGATGTTCAGTGGCCACGTTCAAATTAATAGATCTTAAATCACTCACTGAAATTATTCCTTTTACATGCAAAACTAAATCAGTGTCTTCTTTGGTGTGTTCTCTAATTCAGCGTTCCCCAACCCCTGGGCCATGGACCAGTACGTGAGTTGTTTGGTACCGGGCCCCGAGAGTTGAGGTTCTGGTGTGAATTTTATGGTTTTCGGGGTTCCTATCGTTAATATTTATTGTTTTTATCGTTAACTCAGTTTCCCTGTGTCTTTTCCCGTGTGTTATGAATAAATTTTCTTTTTTTTTGGTACTGGTACTGGTTTTATTTTGTTGTATTCATCCGCGACACCTTAAAGGACGGTCCATAAGGCATTAAGGCATTAATTTGCCTTGATATACAGAATAGATGTAAGTAGTACGATAGTAGTAGTAGAAGTAAGTATCTGCTTCTATATGTGTTTAATACATGTTAGCAATGCATATGCATATGGAAGCTCTCTATTAACTATTTTTGATGAAATATACCTGATTTTATTTCCCAATAATCAGTTTCCTATCTCAGCACTTTATATGAAATGAAAACCGGATCCACTCATATACACAGTGAGTTACTTTATGGGGGGACAAAATGTGAAATGCCTTTTTTGTGATTGTCTTTGAAAGCACTGAAAAAGAAGCTCAACTGAAAGAGAAAAATATGGGCAAAGACACACAAAAAAAGAATGAAAAGAGCAGACTGAGTGTAATGGAGGCTCAGCTTTCTGGTTTCAATGAGGTTATATGCCAGAGAGCAGGACTACTTCAAAAACTATTAAATAAAACTTCTGAAAACAATCCTGTTTCCATTCTGCACAGCTCAACAGGAGAGAAAGGTGTGCTGAAAGGACTCAGACAGGAGAGTAATGTCTTTTTCCTCCTTACACTGGTCACCTCTCAGAACCACTGTGGTCCAAATCAACTTGTACAAAATGTTACACAATAAAAAAAAAAGGTCTCAAAAAGTCAACAGATCAGTGTTACTTTCTAACACACTGTCCTTTTTTTGATAGAATTTAGCTGTTCTAACATATTTCAGTTTAGAGGGAAGTTTGCCTTGGAAAATGTATTCAAAGTTGCCCTGCATATGGATATTAAAGGCATTGATACTTTTTAAATTTTTATTACAGTACTGTATAATTTGCAAGAACATGTGCACATGTTGAGGTGAAATATACCCTACATCAATGAGATATAATATCCTAGGATAAACCTGAGCATTTACCTTTAGCCCTTTATGAACTAATTTATTTGGATGTCTACATTTTCATTACTTAATGGCTTCTTTATCTTTCGTTTAGCCAGGAAGTCACTTAATCTCCAGAGATGGCTGTCCGAACTAGCTTAATTGACCAGTTGGCCACAAAAACTTGGCACATTGCATTAAGTATGCAATTTCTCTTGTTCTTTCTGGCAGCGACATCCAGTGTGCACAGAACAACACAAAATATTAAGAAACTCCACATGCAGAGGTTATCCCTTTCATTAATTCTGGGATTTTGTTTTTAAGCTGCAAGTTTGATTTGAGTGACTAAAAAGGAAACCAAACACACTCGAGCTTCCTCTCTCCCTTCATTTAGATCATCGTGCTCTGTGAAAATTCATTATGCCCGGTCATAAACCCCACGGGACCTCTGTTGCCATCACCTCTCCTCCAGTATCCACCTCAACACTTGACATTGTTTATCCGCTCATCATCACAGCGGACCAACAAGGCTGCTCATTAACATGCAATTAGTGAGTTGTGATCCGGTTGTGGGTAAAGCAAGGCCGGCACTGCGCTGTCACCTGTGCAGATGTGTCTAAACAGGAGCACGGCGACATAGTTCATTAAGCACTGAGCGAGGTATAATTGTACCATTTCTTGGAGGGTGCGAGGGAATCGTTGTTTTCTTTATTTAATCCCCCCCTCCGTTTCGGTTACTCAGATGCTGGTTGATTATCAGGTTGGGTCGCGTGATGAGAGGTTCCGGTAAATGAAGAGCGCAGGATTCTCTGCACACCGTCCAACATTTCAGATCCCCGATGAGCGTTTAAGTACCACAAGCAGAGTGTGAATACAAAAAGAAAACAATATGCTCGTGATTAGAGACTAACTGAAAAACTCCCAGAACTCTTAACGCTTTTACAGCAGCAATGTGATTTTCTAATTTTAAAAAGTGTTAATAGACTTTCTGGTTTCAATCCATGTGAAGAGCCCCCCGACTGTGGCCCCATGCTGCTGAAGTTTACCAAATATTAATTAGGCGGTCCACTCAGAAGAACCTTTGGCAGACAAACACGCTCACATGCTTTAAGGTTGTGAGTGTGCATTCAATTTACGTCGGTGTCAGAACTCATAAATATATTTTATAAAGTAATTGTAGAGAGTTTTCTCATGAGTGCCTGGAAAGTCGTACCAGCACAGTTTTACTAATATGATTTTATATTTACACAGATCGCTCACAACCTCTCGACCTCTTTTTTTTTTATCAGTAGCTACACAACAAACATTTGTATCTATGGTCAGAAGAAACAAAGAGTCACAGGGAGAGTGAAAAGTAGATGGTAAAGTTTTGCTTGCTTCTCCTACAGCAGCTTATAATGCCTCACTGTACACAAGCAGTTTATGTACAAGACCTCATCCTCCAATAAAAATCTAACAACCTTTTTAACTGGGTATAGCCATAAAGAACCAGAAACTTGACTTTGTAGTTGTGTACTTTTTACCATCAACTGCACCAACAGCCAAAAAAACAATTACGTCAGCCATGGAAAAAGGCATGAGCTCACATTGATGTCCTCCAGGTCCAAGAAGTTTAAGATGATGCCGTTCCTCTTCCAGATGACTGGTGGCCGCAGCGTCCCCTGGATGGCACAGGTAAGGACTGCACTTAGGCCCACTGTTACTGTGGAGACGCTGATTCGCTGGTCCTCAGCCAGGCTCAGCTGGACTACCTCTGTTCAAATGAGAGCATGAAGGAAAATGATTTGTGGCTGGCAGAGAAAGAGACAACAGTAAGAAGAAAAGATTGAGAAAAAGGGGGAAGATGGAGAAATAACGAGAAAAATCCCAAATCTGAATGAGTGCTGATGAATTGGAACTATAGCCAAGTTTAACACATTTCTAAGCATTCATCTCATTACAAGTGGACCGGGGAGGATAAACAGCTGTCCGGCTGTGAAGGATATGCAGTATGAAGAAAGACCACATATCAGAGGACACGCAGCTAGCCAAATATCATTCTTCTCATTAAGGGAAATTTATGTTCATTGAAATGGCCGTCCAATTCAATTCACCTTTACGGCAAATTAAGAATTATTCTTCTCTGTTCCCACTGGCGCTATAAATAGTGTCTGTCGCCAAGATGTGTGGCCAGGCTCCAAAGCTACTAGTCCCAGTAAGACTTTGAATCTAAAAGCTTCACCATATACTTTGTCCTGTCTAATCTTAAACCTAGTCTGTTTAAACTAGACTAGTTTAAACAGTGTCTTAATTATAAAGTGGGTCATGGGATTTACTAAAACATGAAACATGTATTATAAACTATTAAATATTGCGTGGCCTGTATCGCACCACACCACCTCATCATTTCTTTTGCTTAGTTTGTTCTGTTTTCCATGAATCACTCTAGCTAGTTTTGGTATCGGTTTAAAGTTGATGCACATGTGCCTGCTGCCAAAAGATATTATGTGGATCTGCAGTTTATTTGAGTTACAGCTGACATGATATGTCATCCTACGTCAACACTGGCTCAGGACACAATTCAATAAATGTAAGCAACACAGATACCTGACAAAAATCTCAGTGGAGCCAACAGAGAGAAACACTCAGCTAATCACCACATATGTAGCGCACACACACACACACGATTTTATCAACTGATCCTGTTACGTGACCTTGCAGCACTGAAATAGCTTTAGAATGGGTATAAAACAGGATACAATTGATGCAAAAGCACACAAAAAACACTATTACTTAAATCTCTTATGATGCTAAGGAAGAAATGCAATTACAAAATATTACAGACTATATTTATATATATTTATATTTATATTTAAATTTTTAAACATTGCACTTAAAATTTAAATATAAGGAAAATTTTGAGGCCATTAGAGTTCTTGACCTATGAAAAGCAACACTGCACTATTATTTAGACACCGTTTTTAATTTTTCTACCAAGATTAGCAAACAACAGATTTACGGATATTCTCTTTCATGGTGTAATTGTTATTCAGCGTGTTACTGCTCGACTTTGACAGTGGTGTTATTTATTTATTGCAGAAGCTAAAATTAGTGAAGCATTACAAACTTGAAAGTGGAGCTTCTTTTAGATCACAAACAATGTCGATGAACTGATGAAGAATAAACTACACTTAGTCTGGTGACATATTTTTACACACCTGACATTTTGCTATCACTGCTATCCGAATGTTTGTACAGAAAAAAATAAGTGATTGAAGTTTTCTAACTTCTGCTTCCTCTCCATGTAGTTAATCTATCATAACATGCAGTATCATAACACACAGACCTACATGAAGAAAAAGACTAGAACACTGGGTTTAAAGAAATTCCTGACTGAATAACAGCGGTGAGGCCAGCATCACAACAAATTGCCATTTTGACATCCACCAGGAACAATATTTCATTGTCCAAACAGACTTCAACGAGATGGCTAAGAGACTTTGAAATGTTTGTTGGGGAACTTGCTGTCTGGAATCCGACTGTGACAAACCCTGTTGTAAAAGACCCCAGGATATTAGCTGTCTGTTTCACATAGCTCTCCAGATGATAGATATATCCAGGCTGACAGCTCGGTCTGTCAGTGATATTTCAGAATGCCTTGGGTACAGTACACTGCCAGGTCCAGCAAAGTTATAATTCAGCAGATCAGTAATTTGGGTGGCAGAACAGGCTTTGAGTGCCATGTGGACAGATGAGGGATGAAATGCATTGATCTGACATGGCTTGAAGGGGTGATTTCAGGTGGTACAGTGAATTTCAAGTAGACCACTGCTCACACTGAATTTAATACGGTGCAATGGAAGCAAGACCTGTGTAGTTGCAGTATGCTTATGCAATGAATGCTCACTCTCAAGACAGATGCAATGCATAAATAGATTATTTAAGGTTAGAGTTAAGTCTCCATGTTCATTTAAGAAATGTAAGTAACATTAATTATGTGCAGAAAGGCTACAGTTGATACAAGCAGTAAACTTTACTCTGTAGTAACTGACTTAAAACCTTAAGAGAGCTGTGCAGAAACAAAAATGTGCAAACTTCAATGAACTAAAACTGCATTTCAAAGGAGAAGGAGGAAAATTTCCTCCAAAACAATGTGAGATACTGACATGCAGAATCATACAGAAAACAACTGCTGCAACTTTTCGCTGCCAAAGGCGGCTCAACAAGCACCTAAATCATGGGGTGTATCACACACCCCATTTTTGTTATTTGTCATGAGTTGTTGTTCACTAGAGTTTGTATTTAAATAATTTGAAATTTAATAAAGACCAGATGACGTGACGTGACGATTAAACCATAACATGGATTCTTTTCAGAATAACTGCATATTGAGGCTGTTAACTACAAGTTTAAAATAGGTTTAAATCCATAGACAAATACTTGCCATAAGAACTAACTGTGTACTGAGAAAAAGGGGAAAGTAAGAAAACTGGTTGGATCAGTATGCTATGTTTGTGTACTCAAAACTCTATTTGAGGACTCGATCAGGTATAGATTGGTGAATTTCAGATAGCACTGTGTTTATCTGGTTTCGGAATGAATACCTTCACTCCATCCTGTCAGAAAGTAATATGGCAGCGGTGAAAAGATAACCTTCAAAGCCCTAAAGGAAGGCTGTTACCTTGCTGTTTGCAAACCAAATCAAATAGAAAATACTCCATCAATCCAAAATGGGCGGCTGTGTTTAGATGCTTCTGTCAAAACATCATATGAGGTCAATCTAAACTTTTAATATCGCAAGTGATATAATATTACTCATCACTTTTAATGTCTGTCACAAATACCGTAGTAAAAAAGGACCTATGAAAGATGGACTAGTTGTGAAATTAATCCTGACACCATGAAATTAATTCTGAGCCCATCCTTACTCAACCTTCTGAGATTATAGTCAAGAGACAAAGAAGAGACGGAAAAACGTTCTGCCTTTGTATGCAAAGGAAAAAATGGGTGTATAATATTAATTACAAATTATGATTATTGCTATTAATGTCACTTTCCTAAATGAAATGAGTGAAGGTGAGTCATTAATTTAATTTTTAATGTTTTAAGCTGTAATTAAAGTCTTTAGCTACTTGAAAGTCGGCTTCTGAAGAGTTAAAGTAAATTGACGCCTTTAATGAGCCGAAGATGATAGTCACACATTGCAACTTTGGTTTTATGTTCACAGACAGACCCCACTTTTTGGCACTCTCGCTTTCAAAAGCAACACTGTTCCTCATTCACAACACCTTTGGCAACTTGTGAAGCTGCTTGATCAGACAGGTTCCCTCTGTGATGAAAGACCATTTGGCATAAGGTGTTACTATGGTCACTTTTGCCTTAAGTTGCAGAGCTGAATTAATTAATCAAATAAAGATCACCGTTTGACAGTATAAGACCCCAGAATTGGTTTCTTTTTAAACTGGCTCTAATTTAACCAGGAACAAAAAACAGCACTTTAGAGACTTTAAATTTCTTCTGCCAAAGATCTCTGAGTACAAACGGACACACAGTGATGCACACAAAATAAGTAAAAAAGGTAATGAAGTTCTGAAACATAATTTTAATAATAATAAAATAATTGTACCACTCAGAGATGCACCTATAATGCTGTATACATTTGAAAATCCTTCATGAATTTCAGAAAATTTGACCTCTAATTTTGAGGTCAAAGCCTTTGGGAGTCATCCTCGCTTAAGATTTTTAGTAAATGCACCTATGGTATCAATTTCAAAACCCTACGTCTCCTTGTTCACGATTTATCGCATTCACAAGATTTTTAGAAAACCTGACATCTGACCTTGACCTTAAGGTGGAGGCCATTAACACTGAGACTTGCACCTATGACATCAGTTTTAAAATCCTAGGGTGCCTCTTTCTTAAGTTATGGCATGAACAAACTTGGGTCTATGACAAACATGCCTGCTGGGATAACTACAATATCCCATCAGCCTTTTCTTCCTGAGAGGTAAAAACTAAAGCAACATTAAAAATTAGAAATGAAATGTGATACTCAGGCACAACATTTGCAGGCAAATCCGATTTAAACTGGGTCCAAATTTGTGTATCAAGGCTCCCACACTCTTTAAGATTGAGCAGGTAATGACACAGAGAAAGCAGTATATTTAAACATCATTTTCTCCAATACAACATATGCCTATAATGAAGTGAAGTGAAGTGAAGACAATACCCTTAGTGAGCCTTCTTAGGTTTGTGGACAAAGCATTTCATTCAGCACAGACATCCAACATACACGTGTGAGTAAGGCAAATAGAGTTTATGCTGAGTTTCCATGACAAAAGTCATTATCTAGGGTGGAAAGGCAGGGGCGGATCTAGAAGGGTGGCATGGGGTGGCAAGTGCCACCCTAAAATTATCTCTTGCCACCCTAGTTTTGCATATGACGGTGTTGTTTGTTAAAATGGGACATCATTAACACCTTGAGCGTAGTTGCAGTTAACAGTGAATCAAATTTCTAAAACTGAATATATTGCATAGTGTTACCCCCCCAAACATTACAAAATGGTTCAGCCCATAGTGCAGACCGGCTTTATTTCTTGTTTTCAGTAGCAAGCGATGCCTATGATTGTTCCAGAGCACATTTTGAATCAACACCATGGAAATTTCAGATTTCACACAGGTGGCTGGTTGTTACACTCTGGAAATGGAATGAAGGTGAGTGTTTTTAACCCTCTGGGGTCCACGGACACGCTGCACCTCCAACTCACATGAATGATTTAAGCTGACACAGCAACAAGCACAATTTTAATGACAGGCCACTAAACCTGGAGTTATGATTAAAAAAATATATAAGCCATGATTTTTTTAAGGATCTAAGGATCGCACGAAAACTGTAAAGAAAGTAAAAATGCACCTCTTTCCTTTTGTTCCTTTTGGTGGAAAAATGTACCTGAGAACACCTGAGATTTGGTTGTTTAGAAAGAGGTAAAGTTTCGACGGCAGCGAGACAGAGCAAGAGAGAGAGAGAGAGAGAGAGAGAGAGACATCGATAGCCAGTTTTGAGATGTGGGAGATTTGTGACGTTAAGCGTGGAGTGTATATTTAGTGTGTTGTGTTGTGTAGTTAGTGTGTTGTGTAGTCGTTGTTTTGTGTGTCAATGAGGGCCCTAATGACTGTCACAAAGGCAGATTGCAGTGTAAACGCTGTCTCCAGGTGAAAACAGGAGGAGTGATAAACCTCCTGCTGTCAGGCCTGCAGGTTTATACCTGTGCTGTTCTCCTCTGTCCTGTGGCAGACGTTTTTTGTTTTTTTTTACTGGCACAAATATTTTTATGGGGCATCTTATTGTGACACCTGAT
>VUQR01010587.1:0-13701 GCA_015108515.1 Hemichromis elongatus | reverse complement strand
TTTTTTTGGGTGTCAACCTGTTTATAAACACATGTTACCTGCAGCAAAGTGCACTTCCAATCAAAGTGACACAGGCTGCCACCTGTTATCTTCCACAGTGTGACTGAGAAAAAGGCCTGGGCACCTTTAGCAGTAAAATACTTTTTGCAATAACTCTGTAATACAATATCAGCCTAGCAGAGAATCATCAACCTAAATTGTATTTTGCTTGTTGACTCTAAAATTATTATTTGTAGTGATAGTAGTAGAATTATATACTATTATAACAAAATAATTTCCCAAATATGGGGAAAAGGCATTTATCTATTTAAACTGCAGCCAATTAGGTATGTAGAGCCATTAAGTAAATCTTGTAACAACGAAAACTTTTAAGCTCCAATTATAAAACATAGATAGGCAATATGTGTCAGTGACAAAATAGCAGTTAAATGTACATAACTATAAATAAAAACCACATTCACGCTCATTAAAGCAATACAGGTGATACAAGTAGTGATTTAGAGAGCATAGCATTTTCTACACACATATTTTCTACACACACACATACACACGTATAAATCTAATATTACAATTAATCAGTCCTCACTCATTTGCAACAGTCCCCACACAATACACCACAAATGATAAGGAGAGCTATCTCCACATCAACTGTAATAATGTCTTCCAAACATAATGACACCGTTGGGTTTATACAGTGCGAGTAGGGAGCCAGGTCTCCCACTGGGAGCCCACAGTGTGTACAAATGATCTTGGTGCTTTACTATGCATTCAGTATGAGGGCTGCTCTCTGCAGGTGGGCTGCAGCTATTAGTAAATACATCATATAAAGCACAATGACACATTGAGTTATGTTGTGTATATATAGACATAACTATGCACACTCAGTTAATTCTATGCATGCACAGTGTATATCATATCTCTTCCACATATTGTACATGCATACTGCTCTTTAAGTGTATCGCTTACATGCATACTCTTGATGTGCTGCATATCTAATGTACACACAAGCACTTTGTCTTCCTCTCTCATATATACAGGCAGAAATTCATGCTTTCTCTTTGGGAGTGCTGGCGTGGTGATTATTCATGGGAGGAAGACTGGGGATGAGCAATCAGTGGCCAGCTCATTAATCACGCTGGATGTAGACCCTTAATCTCCTCCACAGGTATAGAGGAATCCTCCGCAGCCACTCCTCATTGCTTCTCTAAATTCTCCCATCTCTCTCTCTCTCTCCCACCCACCGTCTCATTTTCTCTGTGATGCTGTCTTTGCATCTTTGGCTATTTCTATCCGTCTTTGTCTTTTTCAGAGCCTCTCACCTACCCGATGTCTTTGTGACTCTACGGCTGCCTGTCAGTCTTCCCTTTCCGTATCACTTCTTCCACTTCTCAGAGGTTTTAATTTGTCTCTTTGTCTTCCCTGTCTTTCCATTTAAAGCGCTTCCATGTTTGTCTCTCAACTTGCCAGCAAAGCAGTGATTCTTGTTAGGATCAAAAAAAAGAAAGAAAAAAAAGAGCAAAAAAAAAAAAGAAGCATAGTACAGATCTAAGTTGGAATTAGCATTTATAAACAATTTGTTTAAAGTTAGTTGGGTAGGAGATGTGGCTGTGCCTATTTTCCTTCTGCATCTGCATAACCGTTTAAATAATAAAGCTGAGGATACTTCACAGCAGCAGGACTTTACTTTAGTAAACAAATGATGGGAGTTATGTGTTGCTTGGAAGCTGTGCTGTTATTGATAATAAAAAATGGGATATTTCATAGTGAATGCATAATAATTTGTCAAGATTACTACCTCTAGGTGTATTGAAAAAAGCAAACTCTCAGAAGTTTCAGGAACAGAAACAGGTCAGTTAAATGTCTTAAAAAAGAAAGAAGTAAGTACGGTAGGTTTAAAAAACAAAAATTAAAACACTAGGACACAAAATTTAATTAAATACTTCTAGAATACTTGAGAAATGTGTCTGGATAATCATTAACAAAAAAGGCACTTTATTATATGTTATATAAGAGAAAATGCAAAATCCTCCTGGAACAGCATGCTTTCAAGACCATCTAAAGGGAAACCATTGTCTCCCCCACATGCTTTAATGGACAGCTTTGCATGAACAGGATGCTAACTACAGAGTCCATACCGAAGGTGAGCTTAGCCACAGATCCTGTGTGCATTGCAAGGCGGCGGTGAAATTCAAAGGACAAAACTCAATAATGAACTGCCATCAGTTTGCTAATGAAGGACAGAACTCTCTTTACTATTGTTCAGTCCCTAAGGACAGGAGTAACCTGTCAGGAATATAAACAGATTAATTGCCTGCCTGGAGGCTTCATGGACATTTTGGGTTACTAATACCATAAATCCCTATTTTTAATATATACTATACATTTTGTTGCTTGTGGGTGGATTCATCATTCGGGATGTTAAGTTTACATCAGTGAGGTAATGTAAGTGGTTACGAGCTGCACTGACGTAGCAGCTTTTAACCTAAGAGAGATTTTTCGAAACACTTTTCAATTTTACACTCACACACCACGCAATCTGCTCGCCTGTCAGTGGAAGGAACTTGGATTTCAGTGTCTGGTTTGTGGCCACTTAAATTCATGGAAGGGTTGGGATTTAAACCACCAATCATGTAATATCTGGAAAGCTCATTGCACTACCAGAACCACATCCACGCATGGTTATCCTTGTTAGGGCAGGTAAAGGCTGTCTCCTCAGTGCATCAGATAGTTTGTATGATATCACCCCTGAAGTTCAAGGATATCGTCACTTTTTGCCATCACCAAATTCTGTTGAAAAATGTTTGTTTTTTTTAATGATGCTCTGAAATGCACTCCAGTCCAACACAGACAGAAAAGGTTTATATTTAAAAACAATACTAGATGTTGTAATTTAACTATGAGCTTGTAGAGTTAAAGTTTTCTATAAGCCAAACTAATATTAATACGATTGTCGTTTGTGCAGATTTTATTTATCCATCAAATGTTTTATTTACCTTATTAAATCTGCTATTTTTGCTTTTAGGCAACAGCATGAAACGGCTTGCATAACGTCAAGAAGAAAATGTATGAGGAATTAAAAGCCTTAAGACACAACTCGGAAAGAAATTTTACGTTCGCACCATTTGGTTTAATAAAACTTAGGGCATTTTATGTTTCAAAGTCCAAAAAAAAAGAAAACGCCATCCTGCTCGGAAAGGCTTAATGGAAACAAGCTGACAGTCTTGAGCTAATCTCCCATACTTCATTTGGTCGGATGAGACCCCATTCATTAAAGCTATACTCTCATCTGATAGCAGCATAAGATCTCTGACAATCTGGATAATCTTTCATCTTTATGGAAAGAAGGAAAGTCCCTTCACCCCACTCTCTCTCTCCAGCTATGCCTCTTACTGTAAACCACTGGCAGTTTTCTGACAGAGCTGGCTAAGTGGTCTTTCTCATTTTAAAGCCTTTTCAGCCTTGTGAAGGAGGAGGGTGGCGAGATTAGTGGCCTGCAGCAGAACTCTGCACTGCAGGAGCCACAGCTTGACCTGACCTGGAGGTCCACTCCAACAGTTACAGAATGCAGAATGAGATACACTAAGACTGCCTTGTGTATATCTGGATGCACACAAGAAGAAAGAAAAGTATATTTTTAAATGTGCATGCATTGAATTATAGAGTCTTTGCATTTTATATAAATGCAAACAATAAACAATATTATCTATAATTAGAGCTGCAGTCCAGTGGACTATTCAACTAAGACTGAAGTAAGGAGATCGTGCTGAATACTATATTTAAAACATTTTTTTTACATTCTAAAAAAATGTCTATTTTTTATATGTAGAGTTTTGTTCTTTAAAGAATAAAAAGTGTAACAAAAAATTAATTTACATCTAACAAGACAAAGGAAATAATCAGGAAAAAACACTGCATCTCTTTATATGTCACTACCCTTTCTCAAAGGACGTAGAGCTCATTTATATTCTCCACATTGTTCACTTTTAAATTAATGGTGTTTCGCAGTGTGACAAATTGGAAATACTTATCTGGCATTATGCTGCTGCACTTACTAAATTTTTTTTATATATAAATCACTAAGCATATGAAATAGAGAAAGTCTGCTGTGTACATGAAGTCGGTTCACATTTTTGTGAATTTCAGTAATTCTATTTATACTTGAAAATATTCAGATAGTATTATAGTATTGGAATTATTCAAATAGTTGAATGCATTTTAAAAAACGATACAGTATAATGATTCTAAATGGGGTACTGTTTTAATTGTAGCTGAATTGCTTAATTGACACCACTGAGATTACCAATTGCTCTAAAATACGATGGCATCCTGGTAAAATATCCACTTTAGGACATCAACCAACCTTAGTATCATTTCTCACACGTCACAAAAAAGCATAATTGCTTCCACAAATTTGCTTAGAATCGTAGCAGTACTCACATCACATGCAAAATCCATACTTTATATTACTTCATCACATATTCATGTCACATAGTGCTCTTTGTGATTAATGATCACACTTACTATCACAAGAATGATTGGCGTAAGTTAGGTGCTCTCGAAAATTACATCCACAAAGAAAAATGACTTTAAACACACTGACAGCATTAAAGATGTTTATAAAAATCATGGTTCATTGATTTGAACCTAGCTGGAAAAATGCAAAGCTTCAGCTCTTTTCAATAACATAGGGTACAGCCGAGTTGTGATTCCAGAAATCGAGACAGGCCATCTTCAGTTAAAGTATATTTTCACCATCATTTATACTTTTTAAAATTATCGTTCCAGTATGACGAGTGTACGTGTTCTTTCCCAGCTCAGCTTTACATCAAATTTACAGTCCTGTATGTACACACCTGCAAGTACATGTATAACCAACATCTTTTGCTGTGAGTCAAAAACCTGCAGAATTGGATCAAGTTAGTAGGAGACGGCTTGTTTGCTGTGATGCCATACAGTCATACAGCTGTAGGAAAGAAGAATATTTTCACAGTACTGCACAGATTCCTGTAAAAAATAAATACAAAACTTTTATCAGCAATAACGCGTAGTAACTGTTTTCTGTATAACTATTAGTCTCTCACATAGTTGCAGAGGACTTTTGGCCCATTCTTCTTAAGAAATTTACTTAAATTCCTGCTACAACCTTTTACGGCCTTTCAATAAGGTTGCAGCAGGAACTTTGTAACACCTTGATTTGTTTATTTTTACAGCTATTCTCATGTATATTTGCTGCTGTGCTTGAAATCATTATCCTGCTGAATGACCTAATTGAGGACAGATACCTTACATATGACTCTACAATACTGTGGTATACAGAGAAATGCTTTACAGTGCTGTACATAATGGCCAGACATCTCCACTTTGGCCTTATCTGTCCGAAGGACTTGTTCCAGAGATTTTGTGGTTTGTAAGTTTGCAAATCAAAAGTGTGCTGCCCATGTTCTTTCTAGAAAGGAGAGGCTTTCTCCTAGCAACCGTTCCAAACAAGCCATACCTGTCCACTCTTTTTCTTTTTGCACTGTCGTGAACTTTAACATGCTAACTGAGGCCTGTAGAGTCTGAGAAATAGCCCAAATAGCTCTTGGGCTTTTGCAGTTTCTCTGTGCATTGCACAGTCTAACCTGGAAACATGGTGGCTTCATGCTAACACACTGTTGAATGCTCCAGACCAGCAAACTGCAAAACAGCACCTGGCTGCTACTTAACTAACTTTAATTCCTACTGAAGTAGTAACTGTGCTCTTAGTTTTTCACAGGATAGAATAGAATTGTATTAATCCTTTTTAAACTGACTGTATACTGTCAGTTGATAAGAACTGCACCCACTGCTATACTGGATACTGTAATTTGGTTATATGTGGCATTTAAGGATGATACACCAGTAGTGAATTTCCCAATACAATCTCATTTGCATCTTTAGCAAAAACTCCATCTATCCATCCATCTTCCCTCTTGCACTTATCCATATCGGGGGCATGAAGGGGCTGGGGCCTATCCCATTCCTTCCATAGGGCGAGAGCCGGGGTACAAGTCCTGTCAGTTTAAATATTTTTTCATAGTTCTCCTTTTAGCTGCTCCATATACAGAATCAAAAACCTCTGAAGAATAAAACTACACATGAGCAATAGCCTTCAGAATTGCCTCTGTTATGAATACTAATGGAAACATTTTTGGCTTTGGTTTAAGGTTTCTTTATTATCTAAGGACAAGAGCATGACTTTTCAGAATTATGACTCCATATTTGTAGATTAATGTAGCTCAGCATTGGCTTAAGTATCACATTTACCGTCAAGACACTCCTTTCACATTTCTTCCAGTTCCAAGAAACCACGCTCATTTTATTTTATGGTAGTAACAAAACACGATTGGATTTGTTTGTGCTAAATGATTATAGCCTATGCTAAAGCCTGTATATACATATATCACTACATTTATTATAAGTCTCTAAACTAGTGTTGATGATTCAATAAAAATAATGCTCTCATAACATAAACCTTTGTTAAAACTAAATGGTCCCTTGCCTTTGCAGCTTGGGGACCATTCAACAGACCAGCTGCCTGTAAAAAAAAGAAAAGAAAACAAATAAAAAAATGATTCAAGAAGAAATGAAGACATTTCTTCATTCATGTCCTGATCCTTTGACATATAAACGGACCGAACCAAGAAGTGGATTACAGGTGGTTTGAACCTGACTATATTTTCCTCCTTTATATCTTAGTAATATAGGCTGGTTAATTAGCAGAAAATTCAACTAAATAGGTAGTGCAACATGGCTCCATTATAACCACTAACAGTGTTTTTAAAAAGCTGCTGATGAGTTGATGAAGTTGATTAATTGCTCCATATTTTCCCCCTGGAGAACTCCCCCTCCATCTTTCTCTCTCCTTCCACCGTGTAATAAATTACGAGTGAATAAATTTTGTCTACAGCATGCGTATGCTGAACTTCAAAATTATTATGGATCCTCCGAGCATGACAGGAGCTTTGGAAATAACTACGCACGTTTCAGGCTACATTTCTGCATGCTTAATGGTTTGACTGTATGTGGGCAGCACAAAGGCTGGGGGTTAGAATCGCCTGATTAAAGTGACATGAGTACCATTTCCAACCATCTTCTGTAAAAATGTGATATCAGCTGACCTTTCTGCTTACAAGAGATAGTATTTGAATGTTTCCACTACTTATCACATTAAGAATACAGGTAACCAAATGTACATCGTGCAGAATGGGTGACAGCACAGAAGCTTCTGCAGCACCGACTCAGATCTTTGTCACAATGGCAATTTTGCATTTGCACTCCAACAAAGCAAATCTGTCCTAGACCTTCATCTGGCAATAAACAATGCAGTAAGCATATTTTTTCAAAGTTCTGATGCAGGGTACAGAAGTTCTCTCCAGTGAGCCACAAAAGGTGTCAAATCTCAAAAAGCTCTCATGTAAAAGAGATAAACAATTGCGACAATTATATCTCAGGCAGTTCACCATCATTAGATGTCTTTCTCCTACATGCCCGTCTTAAGATGAAAGCTTTCAACCAGAGAGAATTTGTGTAAACAAACAATTATGTCATGGGTAAAGTGGAGTCTAACTCGCCTAAAGTTTTGCAAATTATAGATTACATTTTGATCTCTTTATATTTCTATCTCCCAGCTGGTGTGGGCCTTCCAAATCCTCAGATACTTTTCTGCAGCCTCTTGCAATCCTGAATGTCACGGCTCTGTTCCATGACATCAAGGCATCAAACTCAAAAGCTTCAGAATTTCTTTCTGGATGCCTGATGTGTAGTATATCTACACTTCAAGGTGTTCCATCTGCGTGTTGCTTGTAACTTGGATTTAGCCTGGCACACCAAAAAAAAGAAAAAGAAAAACACTGCATAATCTCGGTATGAAAAAGCCTCTGAGCTTTAACCCTCAAGGTAGCTCAGCGCATGTTGTTTTAGAAGACTGGGTTGAACAGCAGCTTGTTGCCACAGGAGATGCTGTGTACTAACACTCAGCTGGGAGCGTGCAGCATTGAACTAAACCAGAGAATCAGACCGCACTCTCGAGAATAAAGACTCTGGAGATTTGGGAATACCCGCTCCCCTATCATCAACCTCGCTGTTGCACTTTAAAAAGTTTGACTATATAAGCTTTCTGAAGCTGTCAAAGCTGCTCTTTCAAGGCTTACTGAAAGAAAACTCTGACTTTAGAAATACTTTGAAGGCTACTAAATGATATTGGCTGCTGGCTTGAGTGCCATGCAGGAGAACTGTAATTCTTTTTAACAGCTCAGGAAACCTCAGTGAGGCTTTATGAAAACTGCAAGAAAACTAATCGAAACTTCTCTATAAAACAAGAAGCTGATCTGTCAGGTTTAGTTGGCATTTCTATCAAATCGCCTTCTGCTCATCCACACAAAATCGTACACACAGCACTTTGCACCCGATTTGTCTTGATAAGTAAGGTGATGTGTATAACTGAAGTTTTTAAAAACACGTTTGATGATTAACATGAAATTACAGAAGATATGATGTTGCTGTCCCTATAACTGTATTTGCTGTACTTGTGCGCTTGTCGTAGTTCAGTTTTAAAGACCTCCAGCACTGAGAAGCATCTGTCCTCTCTGGCTGGTGTCTCACAAATGTCAGTGATATAGGTGGTGTTCACATATTGGTGTTTTATTGTCATTTTTGCTTGCACTCGAAAAAACTAATGAGACTTAAAATCCACAAACATATTTATTTTATTTACTCAATTATGGCCATTAAGAGTAATTATTATTGTGAATTGGATGGATGGAAGCACAATGCCTCGTCGATGCATGAACTCCTTTGATCAAATCAGGCTTCATTTCATCTTAAAGACCTTATAGTAACATATAATCCCAATAGAACACTTCAGATTCAGACTGCAGGCTTACTTGTGGTTTCTAGAGTATTTAAAAGTAGAATGGGAGGCAAAGCCTTTTGTTTGCAGGATCCTCTTCTGTAGATCCAGCTCCCAGTTTAGATCTAAGAGACAGACACCCTCTCTACTTTTAAGATTTGACTTTAAACTTTCCCTTCTGATAAAACTTATAGTGAGGGCTGGATCAGGTGACTCTGAATCCTCCTTTAGTTACGCTGCAATAGACCATGTCTCCTGGGGACTTGCAATGATGCACTGAGTATTTTCTTTTCACTGCTTTTTCACTCACTGTGTGTTTACACACCATTCTGCACTTAATCATTAGTTATTATCAATCTCTAAAATTCGCTTCCACAGTGTGTTTTTTGTCACATTTTTCTCCACTCATCCCCAACTGGTCACAGCAGGTTGCTGCTCCTCCATGAGCCTGGTTCTGCCTGAGGTTTCTTCCTTAAAAGGTCGTTTTCCTGTCCAATCTCACCAAGTGTATCATAATAGGGAGTCATTTGATTGTTGGGGTTTTCTTTGTATCATTGCAGGGTCTTTACCTTAAAGATGAAGTGCCTTGTATCATGGATGCAAGTATACAGTAAATCACTTCCTGTATTACATCTGAATCTTTAGTCAACAAGATAAACTTGATGCCACAGGTCTGCTGTGTTGGGGTATAAATCACACAAACTAAGTCACACAAATTCAGAACTGTAAATAACCATTGCTGCCAAACTCAGCACCAACGTCACAAGCTAATTAACACATTACTTGTTAGGATACCTGGATCATTGACCCAGTGTTTTGAGTGTTACATTATTATTGAACTTTGATTTTGTCAGTATTTATCATTTTCTAGTCTCTTGTGTTTAGTGTAAAACTTCTGGTTTCTGTTCCTGTTCTCCATCGTTGCTCCATCTCCCCCATCGGCTGTATCCCCTTGTCAAGTCCGCGTCTGTTATGTTTCCTGTTTTACTTTAAAAATCCATGTCATTTCAAAGTGTCTAGTTTTGCTTTCCTTGTCTGGTCAGGCCTGATTGGTCCCTGCTGGGTTTCCCTCCTGTCTCCCATTCCCTCTGTGTATTTAAGCCCTGTGTTTTCCTTTGTCTGGGTCGTATTCTCCCTCATGGTTTATTTGTATTTTCAGTTTAGTTATTTTGTTGTGTTTACCAATAAAGCTGTGTTGATTGCACTTTTTCGCCGTCATGAGTCTGCACTTTTGGTTCCACCATTCCTGCCTGAACACGGTACTTAACATCACTTTCATGGAGTTAAAAAGTAGTATGAGTAGCACCCTTCCATCACCGAGTTGAAGTATTTCTGAATATGTATAAAGAGTACATAGTCTCAAAAACTAACAGATTTCCACCCTTCTAGTCCGTTGTGCTTCTGCTTTAGCCTTTCACTTCTTCTACTGCTCTTTTACTTTATATTTCAATCTCAAAACTCTTATACCCTCCTAATCTTTCCTCCAGTCTGGCCCAAGCTCTTATAAACATGAAATTATGTATTACCTACTTGTTTTGTCTTCACCCCCATTCTACTCCCTGATTGCTCCTCACGATGCACCTCTCTCAGCCCACCTCCGCGCTCCTCTAAACCTTGATAAACATATGCAAACATGCAATTATACATCACCTTCTCTTCTAAATCCTCTCAATCTTCACCGTCCTTCTCTTTTCTTGACACTCCTGGCCTCTTCCCAAATCCTATTTTCTCCTTCCACCCAGGTAAACACATGTAGGCAGGCAGAATCACCAGGTTAACATTTACATCTTTTTTTGTAACTTATCTGAAGCTGTAGTCCTTAGGTTGATCCAAACACAATTTCATCCTTTTGAATATGGGGGTACTAAAACGAATAACCCTGCAGGTGTTTGTTTGGGCATTGGATGTGTGTGTGTATGCGATTCAGTTGTTCGGAAATAAGCTTTCAGCTTGAGGCAACCACATCTAGTCACTTGTACTTTAATTCTTTTCCCACTTTACCCCGTTCCACTTTTTTTTTCATCCCTTTATAAGATCAGTGTTTGTTGTCTTGTTTGTTGGGTTCAGCTTAGTGACGTCACTCATTGCTGGCCTCTGTTCATCTCCACCATACATAAATAAGAGAAAACAAGTCTTATCAAAACATAACCTTATCACTATGACCATACCATCTGGACTTACTTGCTGATGGTTTACACAGAGCAGATGTTAACCCAAAGAAATGAATGCTCCCTCTACAGGAAATATACCTCGCTTTCTTACACAGAAGCACTGCAACAGCAGTGTAGCCGTAAGCTGAAGTTATCCAATCACGACAGATTATGTGGTCCTATTCTTACCTTGTTGAGTTGTCTTGTTTTCTGCCACTATATTCTTCTTTTTATGCAAAAAAAAAAAAAAAAAATCCCCTTAGTTTTTGCCCTTTTCTGCTGTGTTTATCTCCTTTGTTCTGAGCGAACATTTTCAAAGCTGATGAAGGTGGATGCTTGGGGGGATATTGTGGAAGAGATGAGAGGAGGAAAAACGGAAAAGACATGGCTTCCATGCAGACCCACATTAACAGAGAGGTAAACACACACTGGTGAAGATGCACACTTGTTTGAAACTGGAGAAGGGTTTTAAAATAAGGGGGAAAAAAAGAAGAGGAAGAAAAGGGGGATTGTTCCACCAAAGAAGCTAGAGAAATACCAAATCAATGGAGGCATGATAATGAATTATTTCCTCGCCAGAGTGGGAGTTAGAGGAGAGAGATAAAAGCAGACCACATGCTGTGCCGCTAACAGCCCGGGGGGCTGCTGCCTGTGAATTACGGTGCGCTGAAACACACTTACTGCCCTCGGGACCCATTGGTTGCAAAAAGAAAGAGAAAGGAGAAAAAAATAGGAATAAGAAATGGGGATGGGGAGGGGGCAGAAAAGAAATGTCAGGAAGGGTAATAGGTCAAACCGAAACTCCTCAAGGCCCTGTGAAGCGTGGATTTACATCTCTATGGCTAATTAGAGTCATAACGATGAAATTAAAGTGGTGGAAATGAAAGAAGGATAGATGGATGAGGGAAATTGAGAAGCAGGGACACAGGCAGTGTCGGATGGGATTATTCAGCATGTGTAATTATAAGAGATATTAGATGTCTGGTAGAACAGCGAGTGCGTCACCAATAAGAAGTCATATCTTAATAATTTTTATATGATGTTCTACATGTACTGTGGGATTTTTCCTTGCAAATTTATCCCGCAGTTAAAACATTGGCTGCACTTGGAAGACCCGGATTACTTAACTACTCAGAGTCACAGAAACAAACGATTTCGAGTAGATGTGAAGTTTGTTCTTCACTGCAGAATGTTTAACAGACTCAAAACAAACATTTGGCTTCGCTCTTTCTCATCAAAGACATCCTGCTGGGATCGCTTCAGTTTAGTAGCTTGGATTAAAATTGGCATTTACAGCAAGAAAAAAAAAAGACTTGCATAGGAAGTATATAACAAATACCTGAATTATACAAGTATAGCATTTAATAGATCATATGAAGACTAAAATTCAGCTGCTTGTGGATGAATTTTTCTGTAATCTTAATGAGTAGGTGAGGCACTAACCTCCGTTTTAATTTTTAGTTAATATTTTTGAAGTGGGAAAATGTATCTGCCAATATTACAATGTTATACATCATCCATGTATGATGTTAACTTACTTTTTACTGCAATCACTGTTGGGCACACTGACTTTCTTTCGGCTTGCCTCATCTTTTTAAGTTATTAATTTGCTACATTTCCCTAAATGTCAATATCTCTGAGAGAACATCCACTCACTTTTTCTTTTAATCTATGTGGAGAGATAAATGCAATGTAGATGCAAGAACACTACAGGAGGTTTAGAAGCTATCAAGCTATAAATACCTCTTGTATTCTGATTTAATTGGTTGACACCAACAAATTAAATTTGGTTGGAGATACTGCCCCATTTGGAAACTGGTTCTGGAAACTGTTCAGTAACAAAAACATAAATAAAATAATAATAATGATAATAAAACCATGCCTTATTTAAATGTGTCTTTTCTTCCCTTTCAGGATCATCTCTCCATACATAACAGGTCAGATTGCAGCTTTTATTTTTTATGTTCTTTTTATATAGATTGTTATATCTCATTCTGTTTCCTTGCAGTTTTGAATCTGTGATGTGAGCTGGATCTCCAGTGTACAACAAAGATGATCCTTCAACATGGATTTTATTTTGTGAAAATGGATGAAGGAAATCTGGTGAATGGAGCAAATAGTGAGCAAATGCTGTTTTGGTACATGTGTCTAGAATGATGGCAAATACAATCAGTTTCTTCCAGTAGAACTCTACCTCACACTCTGGGGGACAAAGTTAGGGTGTACAGCTTCATGAATCTAGGAAGAAAAGTGTAATCCTGGTGCCACTCCTGAGCTGACATGTTTCCTTTCTCTTGGAAGCAATGGACTCTGTTTGGGCTATAAACCACTAATTTTCAGATCAATTCCACCAGATTAAGCAGATTAACACCAGCAATAATATGTCACACTAAAGTTTAATCTGAAATGAGTAAGTTCTGCAAGTTTAACACAGTCCAACTTATAAGCGGCATAACCACCTGCAAGTACAAGTGGTTATGACCACATGCACAAGATTGTGACCATAAAGGTGCAAGGAATGTTTTATTTAAATATATATATATATAAAAATATATATATATATAAAAAAAAAAATATATATATATATATATATATATATATATATATATATATATATATATAAAAAATATATATATATATATATATATATATATATATATATATGTATATATATCACAGTCC
>VUQR01010586.1:0-17586 GCA_015108515.1 Hemichromis elongatus | reverse complement strand
ACATTCTCGTGCGCTTTGTTCCGTTAATTCCTCAACAAATTAATTTCACAATAGATGGGTAAAAACCTGACGATTGGCTTCCTCCAAATTCAAAAAGCAAACTGCAACATGACAACTTAGAGATAGCGATGGGGAAAAAAAGAATAAGCCCTGAGAAGAGTGTCTCGCCAAAGCAGTGGTTAGAAGCAGGTAACATACATCCGTCAATTCTTCTTAACCGCTCGTCCAATTCAGGCATGCAGAGGGGCCCTGGAGCCCATCCCAGCTGTCATAGGGTGAGAGGTGGGGTACACTGAGGAGAGATCGGCAATCTATCGCAGGGTAATAAAAATGATCTTCTAAAAATCTCCTAATTTATTATTAGTATTGAAAAAACTATCATTTTAGCCATTTAATCATGCATTAGCAACACCAACCATCCATTTACACACACATCCATCCCACCTCTTGCACTTAATCACTGTAAATTTCAAAGGGAAGTTTAGACTTTCATCTACAGAGATTTTAGTATTTTGCATAACTGGTCTATAAATTATTGGTAACTTGGAATCCATTTACAAGTGTTGTCCTCTTAGAAAGTGGAACCAAATGGTTAAATAAAGATAAAGATAAACTAAACTTTCTTATCATCACCACCTTTGAATATTTCTTTTCCAGCTTTCGTTGCCGGCGGCCCTCTGCACTTCAGCTCAAGAGGTCGCAGACTGTGATCCGGAACAATAGCTTCCTTTGTACATGTGCTATGGGAGAGTGACAGGGAGTAGAAGGCTAGTCGACCTGGCCTCCTGAGGAGACACAGTCGCACAGAAGTGTCCATTAGGAGTGTCCATTGGTCCTGTGCCACCGCTGACTTTCATGTCACTCTATTGTCACACAACTCTCCCCTGAGAGGGAGACACAGTGGGTAATGAGGGGTAATTGGTCCAGGGTCAAGGATGATTAATTCCCTTGGTCAGGTGTGGGCCAGTTTTCATACCTGCTTGGATGAGCAGGCAGGTAGGAAGGAGGAGGTTGCAGATGGGATATGACATGTGATACGGTAAGTAAGTAGAGACACACACAAGCAGAGTTGTTGATTAGAGCAGTATCCACCTAAATACAACTTTAATATGCAACTTGTAATTCCTAAAAAAAAATGCATGCAAGCTATTATATCAGTAAAAAAAAATTCCACAGGATCATATCTTTCTAGAAACAAAGCTGAAAGTTCACCATAATCCTCCCCCTCTCTAACCACTGAAGCCAGATTGAGATTGATAGCTGTCCCCATCCCTCCTGCCACCCCTTCAGCTTGACTGACTAATTTGAATAACTTTCCTTCCATCCCTTCATTCTAACCGGGCAATTTTGGACACTGATTATCTTACAACCTGTGTGCGCACAACAGTAAATGCAGGGACTGGCTGGTAATTGACCAGGCAAAGACTGAGACGCCTGCCGTGTAATTGTGCAGTGGCTGAGTGGCTGCTGCAGGACTGAAAGGGTCCGAGAATTCCTCTTTGCCCATTAGACCTGGCGGGGGGTCTCCTGTGCCTGTGGACCCTAATATGAGGCCCACAACGTACCCAGCACTTCGATACGGGACTGACATCTCTCAGTGGTGGGAACTAGGGAAAAAGCACAGAAACATCTACAGCATAGTATGGAGTATTGCAAAATTATTTTTACATCTAACCATAAAAGGAAATCTCAAACACCTAAAACGGACAAAGAGAAGCATCCGTTTTAATGAGGAAGAGTGCTTTCCAGTCAGTGTCCAGTGTTGTCTTTGAAGGCCTGATGCTTTATGGATTGGGACATTATCATACTGGAAGAGACTCCCGTCAGAATAGAAATGATTCTTCACAGGGCAGAGGTCATCACTCAGTGCAGTAACATCTTCCTTAAGGGTTCTCAAAGCCAATCTAGGGGCCAAGTGTGCGCTTAAGGACTGCACATCAAAGATTTGTAAGCTGTTTTTTTAATTGTACATGAATTTTGCAATTTTGTGGGGACCTAGTTGTTTTCCACAGCTGTTCCACATGTAGGACATAAATGGTCCATTTCAGATGCATTCACACCAGTGCAATCCCACATGACACAGACTTTGTAATGAGAAGCTGGTAGACTAAAGCCCAGCTAACATTTGCATTCTAACGTGCACCTCTGCTGGGTGACGATAGAAATGTTTATGGCTGCAGTGCAGCTCTTAAAAAGGCTTTAGACAGTGTTTTTTATGCGCCTTTTTAGAGGCCAGTGGTTTATACCAGTAATGGTGTTTGAACAGGCTGTATTTATCCAGGTTAAAAAAGTCAACCAGAAAGTCCAGACTGAAGAGAAATGCTCTTCACTGCTTTATCACAGTATAACATGAATCTTGGTTTGAAATGTAGTGTTGTGGACCTTTTCCTTCAGAGTATCTGAAGTATCGGGCTGAAAGGGGGCAAACGCAGACGGTCAATGAGTCAGCATTTTCTTTAATTTGTCACTCTCTCTGTATTTAGCATTACACCTCCAAAATATTGTCACAATACAAATTTTTTGCATCAACATCTTAAGCTCTTTGTATCTGCTGCCACATTTCGGCTGATTCAGAAAAGCTGCTGTAACAATAACTTGCCACGTTAGCATACATACATATTTTACTCATGTGTTCAGCAGTACAGTTGTAGCTTTGTTCCCTAATGCCTAATCCCCTCATTAAAGCTAATTTTACAGATTTTTCTGCCTAATCTTGTTCATTCACATTCAAGTCTTCCTGTTGAGCGACGCTGCACAATGTTCACATATTCACAGATCTTTAAATAGTCATCCAAAAGAGCATACCAATTTTTCATCCATTTTCTCCTTTTTATCCAATTGAGGGTTGCAGGGGAGCCTATCCCAGCTGTCACATGGCGAGACGCAGGGTACACCCTGGACAGGTCTACAATCTGTCGCAGGGATAACACACACAGCCAGACAACCGTTTCCATTCACACCTACGGTCAATTTAGAATCAACAATTAACCTAACCACATGCATGTCTGTGTGGATTGTGGGTGGAAGCCGCAGAGAACCCACACATGCACACTCCACATAGAAAGGCCCCAGATAAGATTCAATCTCAGGAACTTCTTGCTTTTAGGCAACAGTGCTAACCACTGTACCACATTTGAGTTTAAAAAAAAAAAGAAAAAGAAAAAAACTGTAACTGAACAATACCCCTCCTGCCTCTGTCCTATGTTCTGTAAGTGTGGGGATGCCATGCTTGGCAGATACACATATGTATCGCGTCCAATTGGTTTTCCTTCCGTCTGACTTGTGCCATTTGAGCTCAGAAACGGCCTCATCGCTTCCACTTCAGCGTCTCTCACTGAACCATTATGCTCACTTCTGCAGCGCTTCCCCTACATCTGCATATTGTAAAATATGACACGGCTTCCTCGGGGCACCGAGTGTGGCCCCAAGACTTAAACAGGCATGCATTAAAGCACAAAAATACACAGTCTGCCAAACGAGTTATGCTTTTTATAGTCAAACACTAAAAAGTGGAAGAGAAACCGAGAAAAATGACATTTCAGCCCCTTTTATTTGAATACAAATAGTTCATGGTATTAAACATTGAATATTGATGCCAAAATTAGAAAATTACCAAGAAATACATATCAAGACTTCATCCACAGTTGATATTTTGGAGTGAGCCAATCCTACTATTACGTGTGAATGTCTGCTTCCAACTATGAAGGTGCTTTCTATTGTGCTAATACAACCAACACTACACAATAAGGCATAAGGTAGATACTAAAGGCACAATGACTAGTTGAAGTCGAAGTTTGTTGGTGTATTTTTCGCCAAGGGGGAAAAAAAGGGTGTTGTTCCACGACTGACACCAACTACTGCTTGATGCTGGACAAACCCTGCAAGCGGTGGTGTTCCCTTAACCTGTGGAAGAAAAATATATAAAGAAGGATAAAGCACAGGTATGAATTAGCTTTAATAAACAACCATTTCTGAGTTTTAAGCTAACCTGACGGCGTTAATCCTGATGAATCCAGAGGCATCACACGGGTCATAGTCTCCCTGCACATCCATGCTGAAACAAAAAGAAGTCAGAACAGAAGCAGGTAAGCCCACAGCGAGCAATCTTCAAATCTGAGATCAGTTAAAGAGGGCACAAACACTGAAGGCAAAAGTTAGAGGACAGTGGGGTAACAAACTGATTGAAGTGTTTGCCGTCACTGGCGTGAACATAAGGAGACACAGAGTCTCATCAACTGCTGGGATAACTGGATCATTGATAATCTTGTCTTTTGAAACAGTGTCCCAATTGATTTTTCTCTGAATGCTCTTCTTTAGTTGCTTGTCCCGAATGAAAGCGCATCAATACGGCACAACCAAAACATGCTCACGCATACAACAATACAAAAGACGCACATAACCCATTTACAAACAATCCCATCATATCAACTGTGAGCTAAGTGTTGAGATGATTTTGTAATCTGCTGTTTGTCTTCCAGTTTATCCACTTCCTGAGAAAAAGCAGTAAATCTATAACTTGCGGCGGTGCGTTGTCCCATGTTGTCGAGGCTGCTTGTTGTGTAGTCATCTCTTCTTAGTGTGTCTCACAAAGAGTGCCCGTGTGCTGTGTAATTACAGCTGTTTCTACCTGCAGTGTTTAATACACTCCCTTACTGAGTCCTCTCCTTCTCTGACACCCCCATCTCCCGGTGTACAGCTTGCACTCATTCTTCAAAAGCACTTAGCAAAAGAGGAAATTGCCAACAAATGATAGGATAAACACTATAAAAAGAAAGGCCGACAACTAAATCATCAACTCTCAATACAAGGCTCCCTGCCCGGCACCTGAACACCATTATGAGTGAGTAGCCACAAAGAATACAGCACTTTGTGCCTGTGTGTCTGCAAGCATGTGATTGTATATTCCTTTAAGAAACCCTGCAGTCTAATTGAGAGCGGAGACTGCTGAGAGCGAGGAGGGTGACATTTCTGTCTCAGATGGGTGCGGCGAAGGGCTGTATTACCACTGTGTTAATGACGCCGTTTACTGTTGCCTGTGGAGAGCCAACAGGATGTCAGCGGGGGTTTCATGCCTAATCTGGTCTTTGTGTGTGTGTGTGTGTGATTGTGACAGGTTTTCGTGTAGTGGCAAATAAGTGAGTGTGTGTGTGTATGAGATTGCTGCTTTCAGGTGTATCACTGTCAGGTACGTCCATCTGTCAGTGGCAACGAAGAAGTATTTCGCAATAAGCTTGTCATCTAATACATAAGTAAGTACTCGTTCTATTGTGTTGTATATGGATGAGTTATTACCATCTATAAAAATGTATTGTTAAGTAGTCTTACATTTTTTTGTACAACCTGGAAAACATTCCAAGTCTGGCATTGCATTTCTGTCACAGATAGTCTCAATAGCCACTTTGTTAGGTACGCTCGGTTAATTGATTTTTAATGTAAAATCTAATCAGCCAATCACGTGACAGCAAGTCGATGCAATTAGGCATTTGGACATGGTCAAAACCTACCTGCTGAAGTTCTCTGGCTAAAAAAACACCTTGTTGATGTCAGAGGTCAGAGTGCAACAGTAGCTCAAGCACTTTTTACAACCAAGAGCATCTATGAACACATACTATATTGAACCTTGAAACAGATGTGCTCTAGCAGGAAAAGTTATGCAGAAGAGCATCTTTGAATCCACAGCAGAAGAGGTCCCACTCCTGTCAGCTAGTAAAAGGAAACTGAGGGCATAATTCTCACAGGCGCACCAAAATTGGAGAACAGAAGATTGGAAAAAAATTGCCTGGTCTGACAAGTCTCGATTTGTGTTGTAACATTCAGATGGTAGGGTCCGAATTTCACGTAAATAACATGAAAGCATGGATCGATCCTGCCTTGTATCAATGGTTCAGCCTCTTGGCATGTAATATTGTGTTTGATGTTTTCCTAGCCCACTTTGGGCCCTTTGGGGCTCATTTCTAACAACGTGCATCCCTTTAGGACCACTGTGTGCCCAACTTCTGATCGCTGCTTCCAGCAGGATAGAGTGCCATGTCCCAAAGCTTGAAACATTTCACACTGGTTTCTTCAACATCACAATGCGTTCACTGCACTCAAATGGCATGCACAATAAAATAGAGCACGTTTTGGATGTGCTGGAAAGGAATATCATCTCATCATGGATGTGCAGCTGACAAATCTGCAGCAACTGTGTGAAGATGTCATGTCGATTTGGACCCAAACCTCTGAGGAGTATGTTTTCAGCACCGTGTTGAATCTGTGCCATAAAAAATTAAGGCAAAGGGGGTCCAACCCACTGCCTGCAAGTTATACCTAATAAAGTGGCCAATGAATGTGTTTTAACACTTATTTTTTAGGGGATTTTATGCATTTTACTATACAATAGACAGCACTTAAGAAAGTTCTGGTTCACTACATTTTACCAAAATAGATCAAGTTTTCATTCAGTTGTTTTATCCATTGTTCTCGATTAAAGAATAATCCAATAAAGTTTCTTTTAAAGTGCCAATAGACAACTTCCCCCCTGCACCCTTACCCTCTGCCCCCGTTTTAAAACCCCTTTTGTGTTAGGCTGTTAGGCTTTGTTGCTAACTGATTTACTAGATATAATTCCAGCTGAAACTTCTGAACCTTCCCAAGTCCTGGAGCTCTTTTCATTGAGCAAATCCCCTATCTAAGTTTCACTCTTGGTTTTAGCTTCTGTCACTATCTCTTTTTGCTCCTTTTCTTTTACTGGGTAGTTTTCACAGCTACTCTGGTTATACCGGTTTCCAACATCTCAGCTGCCTGGAGAAAGCTACCGATAGCTACAGGAAAAAGAAAAGAATTCCTGTTTCAGCTGCTTCATTGAGTTTTTATTTTCTTACTCGGAAGCAGACAGAATTGCATACTGAAAGCATGTATGAAATGATGTCTTCAGTGTTGTTAAATGTTAATTTTCACAAAGTGAATACTGGTGCGGTTCCAGCTGGCATTGCATTTGAACTACAAGTAAGCAAACAAAAGAGGCCAGAAGACAAATAAACTCAATCTGTAACTACTCTGTTATTACTACTATTTTGTTTATAATTTCGTCTTCTTACTTAAGATTTTAGTAAAAACCCAAACATTTCTTGGTTTCACGTTTCCACATAGAAGGAATTCCATACTTTTCTTTGTTGTACATGATCATAAAAACAAAAAGATATTCAGTTTAACTGCTGAAAGGCACCTGAGTCAGCTTGGTCTCCTAAATTTAAACATTTTTTCTTAGCTTTAGCATGTAGGGCGACAAGTCTGTAGTCACAGGTGTTTACCTGAAAACACAACACCTTATCAAAAAACCCTGCTCTCCACGTGTAAGGAATAAATCAGTGTGTTGGTGTGAGTGACTAAATTTGAGACTAATGAAAGAGTTTTTGGGGGGCTGATGTCTCTAAAGAGCCACTTTATGTGGAACCACTCGGCCCATCTGTCAGTAGCCCCGAGGACTTTGCGATGGTGCAACACAACACTGAGTCACACAGATGTGTTGTCCCTGCTGAGAAACATGTCTTTATAAAATGAAGCCTTGTATCAAAACACAAGCGTTCATCAACTTAAATCATACGGCGAATTGTCTGTTTAAAGGAACGAGGAGTTATACTTTATCTGAAGTGAGTCGAAAATTTAGTAAAAACTGAATATTAGTAAAAAAAAAAACAGAACTGAAACAAACCAATATGGGTTACTAAAGCTGGCTGCATGCCTGGTCTGAGTACAGTATAATCTCTGTTTATCTCTCCCTCTCTCACAGGACAAAATGTACACTCACCGTATTGATTTTTTTCTTCTTTTTTTTTAACTGGCTGTGTCGCTTGCCAAACCAGTCTAAGGAACTGAATGGCTGACTGTGTGAGGCATGTTTTTAGTGTCTCTCTTTCTGACCTGCTTAACTACCATGACACGCTGGTGCTTTTCTCTTAAAAGCCAAGTGAAATCACCTCTCTCCTCTGGCTGAAAACACCATTAGCTCTCTGACTTTAGGGTACAACTGGTGTGTGTGTGTGTGACTGAAGTGGAGCTGGAGAGCCATATGGAGGAGGTTTCCACTTTGGTCAGTGCTTAGCCTGCCCAGAGGGCATCAGGGGTCACCCTCCTGAACAAACCCACTGTTACCACAGCTAAGAGGCCGGGTGGTTGGTGGGGGGGGTCTGCCCTGCAGGAACTGTGTCTGACACTTCTCTGATGTCTTTGTGAGGCAGGGTCAGTTAAGTATGCTGATGTGGAGATCATCAGAGAGCTTTGGCAAAGTGACCTAATAACAGGCCGACTGGTGAACATGTGGATGCACCAGAGCAGCAACACACACAGCTGTCACTTCTGTCTTACAACCACATACACATACGCACTTTTTTTAATTTCATCCTATGCTTACCTGACCAGCTCCTCGTTGTACAGGGACTTGGGTGACTCACGTCCCAGGATGTAGACCTGACCCTTGAAGACAGACAGCTGCACTTTGCCCTCCACGTTCTCCTGGGACTTGGCGATGCAGTGTCGCACAAAATCACACTCTGGACTGTACCAGAAACCTGTAATGCAAAGGCTTGTTTAAGAGTTGTTTTTTTGTTGTAGTCCAGGCAGATGGAGAGATGAAACAAAACCAGGGCTGAGAAAAAGAAACAAAAAACCCCCCCTGCAGTTCCTCAAATGACCACTTGAGGCATTTCAAAGATCCCATATTTGGAGACTAAATAATCATGTGTACAGCCTATTTATATGTAGTTCATAGATAATATTTTGCCAGTATTAATGATAACAAGGCTTAAAATGATGCATTATAGAACCCCATCCACATATAAAACAGTGATATATTGTTGTCACCTTGCAGCTGTCAGCTGTAGCTTAGTTAGCACTCCCTCATTTGTCAGTCAGGAGCACGTTTCACTTCTATCAGTCATCACTTTAAACCCTCCCCTCAAAATTGGAAAAAAGGTTACTTCAGGACCCACCCACTTCACATTAACACACTAACGGTTTTGCCTCCTAGTGTCTTTCTGTATAGATGCTCTGAATGACAGGTGGATGCTTACCATTTGCTAAGCTTCATCTCTGCTAACTGGAGTCACCGGACCCTTAAATTATCTTAGAAGTGTTTTAAAGGAAGGATTTTGTGCTTCAACTTTGTGCTTTGTATTTTATTTGTAAGCGACTTGGCACCAATAAAAGATATCAGGGTCTACGTTAGGCACTCATATAGTGTACAGATGTACCTTGCAAACCGAGCTTAGTTAGTGTTAGCTGGTTACTTAGCTTTTCATCCATAATAAATGAAACCCAAGGCTTCATAATAGTTCCAAAATAGCCACTGTATGTCATCATGGTTGCCAGATCCATCTGGCAGGAATAACTCAGTAGGTAGAGTGGTTGCCCCATGATTGGAAGGTCGGGGGTTCGAATCCACTGAACGGCTTCCCTGAGGTACCCCTGAGCAAGGTACCGTCCCTACACACTGCTCCCTGGTGCCCCTGGTTAGTGACTGCTTCACTGAGTGAATGGGTCAAATGCGGAGAAGTAATTTCCCCACGGGGATCAATAAAGTATACATTATTATTTTTTATGCAGTCTATATTTAAAAAATTAACATAACTATTTAACCTTTATGATCTTACCTGTTGCTTACACAACTGTGGAAAAGGGCTCGTGTTGCTGACTTTTATATTGATCACATAGCCCAAGATTTACACAACTGCTATAATAAAACCTGGAAGCCTTTGATGTGTTTTTGTTTCTTATTTACTTTAATAGAATGTTAAAAATCCAACTTGGATCAAATTTGGTGGCTCCTCACAGTTCAGCTGCACATGGTTTATCAAAGACAATTGGCAGGCATGTTGATCTAAACAACTTGTTTTTCTGTAGATTTTAGTCATCACTTTTTTTGTTTTCATGTAAAGCCAAACTCACAATGATGACACCAGGGATCAGGACGCCTTGTTCTGGATACGATTGGGGCTAGCACAAGGATAACAATTTAACATCTAAAGTGCTTAAAATCTTTTCACTGCATTCTATAGTTTCTCATTTATTGAATACAACTAGTAATAACTACGTAATAGCAAAGTGGATGGCCACACAGATCTGACTGTTCCATCTTTCATGAGATACAATTCTTTCCTGCTCTGGTCTCAATTCTGTATCAGGTAAAGCTCATGTCCCGCCTTCTTTCCTCCAATTTTGATGAGCTGGATCATCAGTCACTAAGACAGATGGGTGAGGGATATGTCTATATATGTTCAGAGGTCAGTCACACCCCACTCAGCAGGGGTCCTTCTCTCATCAGAGGCTGACCTCCACCTCATCATCTGGCCATGTTCAAAGACAATCATTCCTTTCTTTTTTTGATCTTCGTGTTAGCTGCTTCTAGATGCCAGCATGACTCTGTTAAGTGGTTATTTGAGAAGATTACATGAATTATCATTTTAAATCATCAATCAAAGAAAAATCTGTCATTTTGGTCTTTTGCTTTCAAAAGTGAAGTGAAAGTGAAGATTTTTCATTGTAAGCCAATAGTTGTTCGGAATATTTTGGGCTTTCTCTAAACCCTGCAAGTTACTTAGATTCATTTTAATCAACTAAGCAATTATTTGACTGCTAATCTGTTGTTTAGTGTCAAATTAATCTTCTCCTATAAAACACTGTTTAGGTAAATAATGCAGAGAAAACAGATGCTGGACAGGTGGATTGTTAACATAAGCCCTGCTACCAGCCGTCTGCTATCTGCAGAGTTATTAATGATTTAAACCCACAATGGGTTTAATCTCTGCCCTCCTTCTCAAAGTATCACCTTTGTGTGTGTGTGTGTGTGTGCTTCCTGCCTCTGGAGGGTATAACCGAAGCAACCTAGTAGTCAGCCTGTAATGGCACTGATCCTATTATGTGGATGAAGGTGAAGAGTGAGCAGAAGGGAGGATTAGGACACCTGAGCCGAGAAAAGCTCGACACACATATGTAAACACACTGAATATACAGCAGTCTACTGATGCAGTTCTTACAGGAACTGCACAGGAGAAAACTAGAAAAAAAGAAAACAATATAATTGAGATGAGATACTTTAGGCACTCACCATTGTACACAAGTTCAGAGAACTTGATACCAAGCCCCTGTTTGATCCTCCGCACCTCTTTGTCCATGGTAAAGGTCTCAATGTCTAAGTGGGCCTTCAACAGAACTGTACCTCCTGGGGTTTCATATATCCCTAAACAAACCAAAGCAAAAATCAACAAATCAAAGTCAGACTTGCACAAAAGCCTTCAGTGAGGTTTTAGATGAGAATGCAGGCACCTTTACAAGCCTGATGGCTCATGAATATCATATTTTTAGAGGCTAAATCAATTTAGAACATCTGGTATAAACACTGAGATGGTGCACATAATTACTTCCAAGGCATACTCTTCACAGGCCACTCATAGCAACATAAACTACAAGATCTGTTCAATTGAGCTAACTGCAGCCAAACAGCTACATCAGCCATCTGACAGACAGGCCTTCACAGTGCTCACAAAACACGGATCAGCCTGTTCTGGTTAAATGACAGGTTAGGAGGCCCCTGCCAGCCCGGAGTCTGGACCAAGGCTCTGACTACCCTGCAATTTACCCCCTCTGGACACGGAGGGAGGGGTGGGAGGAAGAAAAGATGAGGTAGATGACAGGAGAAATGAAGCTGTCACTTAAATGTCAGGTAAAACAAAAGGAGGGCAGGCAGGAAACTGCTACAAGACCGATCTGACCATAGGGGGAAAAAAAAGCTCTTATAGTGACATCAATTTTGGAGCGAGCTGAAATTTTGAGAAAGTGTGAACGCAGTTTTTTCATATAAAACGAGGTTCTGCACGTCATTTGTCAAGTTGAATGGCAAGCGTACTTTTGATTGGAGCGACGCTGCCAAACAGACACTTCAATACAGTTTGTGTGATGTGCTCCTGGTTTCAAAGCGCTTTCCTAAGATTTAACAAATGAATGCAACTTTAACTCTCCCAATCTCCTGAGTGTCCGAACCCAAATCTGTACAACCTTAAAGACTGCTGATCTGAGAAGCATTTATTTTGTGCTGGCAGGTAAAAAAACCAAAGCATTAGTGACGCAGCTAATTGTCTAAAGTCTCAAAAAGGCTTTTTAGAGATCCTGGGCCACGGAGGGCACGTAAAGACATTTCCGTTCTAGGCTCAATCAGATAAATGAGTTAAAACTACCCCCGAACACAACTCTGCTTAAGTGCTCCGAAAACAGAACTAGCTTAACAGAGAGTAGAAAACAATGAAATGCTATCTGGTAAAGCCCCCAAAGTGGCAGTTTAGTTAGGCTTAAAGAAAGAAAATTCAGTGGCTTTTGAGGTGTTTTTATACAGTCAGTGTAGGTATGCTAACCATAGCTGCAGGCCTGCAGGGGTTCAGGACAGGAATTTCTTCTTTTTGAGCTAATCCTCTTTGACCCTTCAGGCAAACTGTTAGCTGAGCATAAACAGGTAGCACAATCAAGCGAATAAAACTAATTATCTTCTCGATCAAGATGAGCTGGTTAATTTTTGGTGGGACTCTTCAGATGAATACATTAAAAAAAGACTTTTATAAGTATTTTTAAAGCCAGCACCTTGAAGTTTGACAGCAGCCTTAGATGACGCGGCCTGCTTATCAAAAGATGAGGCCATTTCCGAACGCTTCTGCTGAAGCCATCATGGGTCCACTGGTCAGAGGTCTGACAGTGTTTTGACAGGAGGGAAATGTTAGTCTTGCA
Source organism: Hemichromis elongatus (assembly GCA_015108515.1). Taxonomy (NCBI): domain Eukaryota; kingdom Metazoa; phylum Chordata; class Actinopteri; order Cichliformes; family Cichlidae; genus Hemichromis; species Hemichromis elongatus. The sequence goes on along the minus strand of VUQR01010586.1, from coordinate 4,836 downwards.
CACAGGCTGGTGAATGCTTTGTAGCAAAGTGACAAGATTCTTGACAAACCATTTCAATCCCTGCCGCCTCCCTGACCCCACACAAATAAATATGACCCAACACAAATGACAAATGTCCCCATTCAATTCCTCCCATCTTCTATTGTGCTAAAGTGAGCGCCGTTTCCGAGGACAGCAACGTGAACACTTGATGGTAGTTATTCAGCCACTCGGGCACCTCTTGCTCCACCTCTTCCTATTGCTTCAATGTAGGAAACAGCTTTGATCTTTTGTTCAGTCGAGGGGAGAGAAAAGTGGGCTTCCCATTTTCCAATTTCTACCTGCCAAGTGGCACCACAGCCACAGTTTGTTGGCCAGTCAATTTGCCAATCATAGCACATAGTGTCGGGAAGGAAGAAGACAGTTTGTGTGAGCGTGTCTTGCAAGGCCAGGGCTGCTCGCTGGACCTGTATATTTGCTGTGGTAATACATGTAGAGATCTAACAAAGGAGCTTTTCAAGTTGTCTGCTGATGCCGAAGATAAAGAGACAAACAAAAAACCCATCCCGGAGCGACTGTGTGTGCAGATACGTGATCGACTGTGCATATGTGTGTATCCAGTGGAGCGTGTGCACCTTTCCTGTTCACAGTGTGTGTTTGCTGTATGTGTGCATGCATAAGTGAATGGAAGCAACTTTGGAGTCTATGATTCCAGGTGAACCACAGGAAAACATTTCTCTTAAGAAGTGTGCTCACCGCCCGGCCCACTTTTATGGAAGTAGAACAGCAGAAGTGACACTTGAAGCATTCATGTAAAATAACTGCAAATTGGATGAAAGCTCTGGATAGTGAAAGGAAGGCTTTCAGTGCATGTAAAATTAAAATACTACGAGGCCATTCAGAGTAAGTGCAAATATGGGTCCCACTGCATTTACAGTGGATATTATTGCTCAAGTAAGTCAGGAATCGTGAATCTGGCACAAAAAAGAGACAGAGAAGAACAAACATCTTTAAGTCTTACCTCGGGACTTCATGCCAATGAAACGGTTCTCTACAATGTCTATACGGCCCACTCCGTGTTTTCCCCTAAGAGATAGAGACAAGTTTGGTGGATAAACTATGTCATTATGTCATCAAATAGGAAGAAGTGCTCTGACAATTTCCTAATTTCTTGACCTAGAAATTCTCATCTTTTTAATCTGTGTGGCATTTTGGTGCTTACTGCAGAAAATATGTGGAAATTGTTGAAATAAAAATAAAAATGTGTGTTACACTTTTTTGCCTTTAAAAGTGTACAAATAACATGTGCAGCCAGCCAAAATGCATTCCCTAACAACTGCCACGGACAGCCGACAGGTTTCTCCAACTGTTTGTATATAGAAGTATTTCTGTGCACACAATATATTTTAACATGTTTGAATGATATCAACACTTAGCAATAACTCAGAAATAAAAAAAAAAAAGCCATGTGTCCTTTAAATATTTTGCAATATTTTACATTTTTACCTTCCCAATTCACCTCATACATTTTAGCTGGAGTTCATCTGTAGTGAATATAGCCAGTCATTTTTTGCCCGTTTACTCTGAATGAGGCTGTAAAACTTTGATGCAGTGAATCTCACTTCTGTCTGATGACAGTAATGCTGAGGTGAGGTTTGGACTTTTCTGTCAGTGAGCACTGCCATTAGCTGCTGTTACTGAAACTTTCTTTGATGTGGCTCACACACTTAGTGAACAAATTCTTATATGATGTGAGAAAGTAACCAAACTATTTATCAGATGGAAAGGGTGATTTATTTTTAAATACTCGAGCCTAACATTAGCTGGAAAAACATTCGCTGTTGTTTTATATTCTGTTGTCTCAAGTCGGGAAGGTTGCATGTCAGATCTGCAGTAACTAACTATGGTGTTATCAGTAATAAATAAGCATGTTTACCCTCATTTTCTTATGTAAGATCCCTAACTTGAGTTCAGGAGATGAGGCTGAAGGTGATGAGAAAGAGAATGAGGTGGAGACGAGGGAAGAGAGAGAGCAATGATGGATGACGCAGATGAAAGAGAGGAGGAGGAGAAAGAGATAATATGAAACAGATAATGATGTACAAATCTTAAATGGCCATATATAGTTAAAAAGAGCTACTTGTGATCTTTAAATTAACACTTGACACTTAGGTGTTTTTAATTGTTATCAGATTTCCCTTTTCTTTCAGAATTCTCAGAAATCTGGAAATTTTCAGTGTAATCCTATTGGAGGACAGAGGGTTAAAAGGGCTGCAGAAACAATGTGTGTTTCTGGCACAACGTCAGTTTACTATGACTTTTATCAGAATAATACTACAAATGTGGAGAAATGGAGGTGTAAAACATTTGAATAAGACATAAATGTTTATTGTGTCTGAAGCTAAAGTTTTTTATTTAGAGATCGATATATTACTACAAGTGATTCTTGCAGACCCTTTGGCCCACAGCTACTTAATACAAATTGAAAAGCTTCTACAGGAACTACAGGAAAATGACACCTCATTGAATGTGGCCCATATAAAACTATTGTCTGGGTTGAATCAGAGTGCATAATGAATGCTAAGTACTAAGGTGGAATGACATGTTTTAGTCCTAAAATGCGCCACTGTAAGAATTCAAATAAAACTTAAATATCTTGAGTAGATACACACCAATCATGCAATTACAGGAATGCATCGTCAACATCCATGTACAAGTTTAATAAAAGCCCACACCTGTAGCACATGGCTACAGATTTGAGGTGCTGTTCACACAATGATGCATATACTTGAATGTTGAGATGTGGTTTGCTCTCTGGCGCCTTCAGCTTGTATACTGAGCATCATCAGGAAAGATACTGAACCCCAGAGTTGCCCCTGATGTATTAATCAGTGTGTGTGTGAATGTCATCTTAAAAAGCTTTTTTAATAAGAAAACATTCAGAGTGCTAAAACTGAAAAGAAATGTGCTACGTTAGTAACAGTAGTAGATAGATAATCTTTAACAGTCTGAAGATCTGAAAAAAAATGTGGAAAGTAAAAATCACAGTCAACACCTTGAAACCCAAAAGCAGCAGAGGAAAACAGTTTGTTCTGTGGTGCCGCCTGGTTCACCTTTACTATTTCTCATTTACGCTGACAGTTGGAAAGCAGAGAGAGGAAACGAGGCTGGAAGAGACACACAGGAGGGAAAACTGGTGGAATTTGATCCCAGGGCCAGCAGCGACAGACTCACATCATTCTAGAGGTGGTAAACTTAACCACTGCTCCACCTCTGGGGACACTATTCTGATAGAGAGGCTTACTTACAGCCGTACACAGAAGGTGCATGTTGCTTTGTAGCCACAGAAAAATGCTTACCCGATCTCATTGAGGTATGAGAAGACATCCAGGGCTGTGTTTTTGGAAACACCATCATTCATATTGGTCACTTTGACAGGAACACCTGCAGGAATAAAATGCTGATTTTTAAAAAATGATTTGTTTTAAACACCAACATACAAACAGAATTATAAATAGTCACTAAAAATAGCTTTGATGCAGGCCGTTATCCTTCCAGTACATAATGCTTTCTTATATCTGAGATTAAAACAGAACTACATTTTATATAGAGGCTGACGTCCAAGTTTTCTTTTTTTCTAATACTTTGCATCAGCAACTACAGCAAAGCAGGCAGCTGATAAATTAATGTAATGGCCAAAAACAAAAGGAAACACCTCAAAGAACCATGAGTCACAAAGTTAACTTTCATAGTCCCATCTTTTATCTTTTTGGGTAAATGGCTAAAAAACCCACCAAATTATTGATTTTAACTTAACAAATTAAAAAAACTAAACACAAAAAAAGCAGACTTTATCAAATCTGCTGACAAGTGCTTATTATCTCAGCCAGTCAAATAAATAGTCTCCAGCTAAAGGTGAAAGCCATTACAAAAGGAGATGGAGAGAAGGGCTAATAAATTCAAAAGCCCTTCTCATTTGAAAGCTGTGAAATTGTGGGCTGGCTTTACCTAATTCAATTACACACGCAGCTTTGTTATCCGTACTCTCTTCAGCTCTGAGTTTTTTTCCCCTTCTCAGTTCTTGTGTGTGTTTTTTGCGCATGTGCTGGAGGCTAAAGCACCTGCACTCATCTTCCTATTGCTCTTTAAACGCCCACGATCTCTACGCACACTTAACCCAAGTGCGCATCAATCACTGTCACAGACCTGCTTATTCGTGGCCTTCGATAAAGCAACGCAGGCCAAAGGTGGAGGTGGTGGTTGAGGAGAGGGGGGTAAATATCCTTTTTAAGACTACACAAGGAGGAAGCGGGACGAAATCCGCTGCGCTGTCCATCCCAAGGTCTACACACACTTGAGCGTGCTTGCAGTTGTCAGTCAAACAGCTTTGAAGAGAAGAGCAGCACTTCTCTGCTTTTCAGCTAGCATTTACTTGTCACGGTCCTGGGCCCTTTTGGCCCAGCGTTTTGTGTTTTCATGTTTTGAGTTTATTTTATTATTATATTCTTTGCCCTTGGTGTGATGTATTTTGGTTCTCTGGTTTGAGTTCTGTCCTTTGTGGTTTGTGTGCCTGTATTTTCCTTGCCCTGTCTGTTGTGCTCCCCTGTGTATTCCGTGTTTATGTTCCTGTGTAGTCGGCGTCTCAGGTGTGTGTGTAGGTGTAGGTGTCTTGCCTTGCTCTCTTGCTCTCTCTCGCTCTCTTGCCCTCTCGCTCTCTCACCCTCCTGCTTTCTGGCTCTCTCGCTCTCCCGCTCTCTCTCTCGTCAGCCCCAATTCCTCCCAGCTGTGTCTCCCTCCTGTGTTCCATTCCCTGATTGCTTCCCCATGTATTTAAGCCCTGTGTTTTCCTGTGCTCCC